>JAXBDA010000720.1:0-73635 GCA_036023075.1 Gaultheria prostrata | reverse complement strand
TTGATTTCTCAGGCTTGTTTGGATGAGGGGTGAGAAACTACTCCCCTTTCTTTTCTTTTCTCCTCATTAAGGTGAACTCCTCTCCTTTCCTTTCTTTTCTCACGCCGGCAGCCAAAGGAGCTGTTAGGAATTTGGCAGGTAGAAGACAGCTTGGAGAGAGAGAGAGAGAGAGTGATGAGAAGAAAACATCATTTTAAAGGAGAGAGAGAGAGAGTGGAGAGGTGAAAGCCAAGAGAAAAAGCTGTGTTTAGTACAACGGAGAAAGAGAAAAAGCTTTGTTTAATTGGGGTTGTAATTGGGCAAAGAAACACACAATCCTAGTGAAGGCATTTTGACAAATGGGAGGGTGACACGTGTTGGGATGATGCAATACAGCTAGCAAACAGTTGGTCAAAGAAAGAGTGGGCTGGGTTTCGACCGGGGTAATTTTGGTAGAAATTACACCACTTACCTTGGTGGGAAGTTTTGTAATTTAGCTGGACCTGGAGGGAATCGAGTACACTTTTCTGTACCGGCCCTTACATAGCCCTATCCAAATATGGTTTCCATTGGGCCATATGGAACTTCCTACGAATCCGATCTCATGGGGTAATTATGGAAAGACACAAATGTCCCTAGCTATAAAAAGGTGGCTCATTTTTTCGAGAGTTTTGTTCACTGTTTATTTTTTTCATTTTCATTTATTGATTCATAAGGAAACCATAATGAAAGTACGTTCTTTTTTTTAAATCATAAGGAAACTAATCGCTGAAACATGTTTTCATTTTTAATAAGACAGTTGACTTATTTTTTTTGTCTTTATTCACTTTTCTTTTACATTTGCTAGTTCGCGTCAAATTTTTGTTGATTATTGGTTCGTCTGGAGATAAATCAAAAAAATAAGAAAATTATGATCCAAACTTAAAAAAAATCAATAAAGACTATTCAAAAAAAATTTGAGTTTTGAATTATTATTTTATTATTTTCCTTATTACTCTTGTTGTTAAGAACGACTAATTAAAAAAAAATCATGAAATAGTAAGTCAAGTGGCTTATTTAAGCCAAACTAGGCATGGCTAGTTTCTTCTTCTTCTTCTTCTTCCCAAACAGTACTTAGGAGTATTGTAAGGTGACTCCGATATTATGTTTAATTTAAAGAAAAAGTTATTTTATGCACTAAAAAAGCTCATTGTAAGGTGTTTTACCCTCATTTTAAGGGTAAGGGTAAAGTCGGAAACAAATGAAATAATCCAGTCCAATCCTTTCCTACCCACAGTCTAATATATGCAAAACAAACATAGAGGAATGACTTATCTCCTCATTAATAATCCATCTCGTTACCAATCACAATCCTAATCGCATCTCATTATCAATCCCGTCAAAACAAAACCGGGTATCAAGCATGCCCATAAGGGTTTGTGATAAGCCCCAAATATTGTATTTATTCGGGCTTATCTCTCTCGTCTTGATCACACACACATGCATTTTGTGCTTTTATTCGATTGATTTTGCGCAAGTTGTGTTTTTGATGAGTTTCAGAAAATCTGAGCTAAAAGGCGTGTCCAAAGTTCCAAATAATCCCCGGTGATATCCGGAAGTACCCGGAGGCACCCAAGCACAATGTGGCACACCGCCAAGTCCGTCAAGCCAAGAAATGAAGATATGGCTAGGGCTCGGGACGCCGGAAGGTCAAGAAGTCAAGGAGAAGCAATGAGAGCATTTTTTCATGCTTGAACCGGTTCAAGCAAAACGCTGAACCGGTTCTGTCAAAACAGAATGTTAAAAACTTCAGCTGAACCAGTTCAAGCAAAACCTTGAACCGGTTCAAACACCAGAATTCTGGGCAAAAAGTTGGCGATCAAGAGACGATTAAGGGTATTTGTGTAATATGTTTAACACATTTTTTGGGCCCTATAAATACCACTCTTTGTCAGATTTTAGGGGACGATGGGGGGAGAGACTTTCTCTCTCTACCTCCCTTCTTCTTCCCCACTCATATTCTCCAAATTCTCTTTAGTTTTTAGGGTAGTTTCTCTTTGATTCAAGGCTTTTGTCTTCACAAATGTTGTAAGTACTCCTCTTATCTTTATTAATCTCAAGTTTATTTTCATTTTCGTCATGTTTTCCTTAATTACGTTTTTCTCCTTGTTGGTTAATTTAAGCATGTTTGAGTAGTAGTTTAGGCTTGGTCATGGGGTGAAAATCACTCCATGACTTCGGTGTTTTGATGGCTTTTCACGTTTTTGTGTTTATTGTTGGGTTTGTGAATGGATTAAACTCCTATTTTCGGTCTAAACTTAGAGTTGTTAACTTCTTTGATTGAGTGTAGACAAAGAACCTTGGCACACACAATGCTTTGAACCATGGCACTCTAGGTGTTCGATAAAATGTTTGACTGAGTTTATTTCCATTTCCAAACCCCATTCATGTGGTAAAAATTGGTTTTCATTGGGTGAGTTCAATTTTATGTATCAAAACTTAGAATTGTTAACCTTTTTGATCTTGTGTAGGCAATGGCTTGACCACTTGCCACACATGATGCTTGGAGCTATGACATTCTAAGTGTTTGTAAAAATATCTCAATGAACTTACCCCATTGTTAAACCCAAATTGAGGTTCGTTGTTAAATTTTCCGAGTGAGAGCAAGTGACTTTGTCTCTCACTTGAGTTATAGTTGAGAGCCATTAAATATCCGTAGTCATGTGTGATATAAACCCCTAGACCCCGCCCTCTTTAATTATCGTTACATCTTTATTTTTTAGTAATTTTCAAGTAGAGAGAACTTCAAATCAAACCAAAAAGTTGGCTGTCCTAACGCCAAAACCCCTACCGTAAAGTAAACCTCTCACTAGCTCTGACCCTTCCTTGTGGATTCGACCTCGAACTTCCGAGTTATTATGCTACAATCGACCTAGCCCTACGCTTGGGGCGACGCTAATTATTACTCCCTCCGTCCCAATTTGTTTGCTCACTACGAAACTACGTGCAATTTTCAAACTAAAAAATAATATATTTGCAAAAATAATTTTTTAATCAATGTGGATCTTGTTTGATAGATCTCATTGAAAACTTTAATACGGTGAAAAAAAAATTCAAAAATTATTTTGATAAATACATTAATTTTTAGTTTGAAAATTGCACGTAATTTCGTAGTGAGCAAACAAATTTGGACAGAGGGAGTACAACGTTAGGTCGCAAGCAGTTTGGCCTAGCTTATTTAAGGAGTGTTTGGGAGTTTTTATTTTTTTTGCTTTTACCATTTTCATTTTCACCTTTTCCAATTGTACCTTATCCAACATCGCCGATTGGATCCCCTCGGAAGCCTTTCCCGCCGAGAGCCTTGACATTCGTGGCCTATCATGGCTGAGGCCGAGGGTCCTCGGTATGTGTTGTAGCCGTAGGAAGAGTCCGACATCGGCCTCCCCACCGAGATCATGGGGGTTTCTTGAGCTATGAGCCGAGGAAGCATGGGCCTGATGTGATTTGTGACAGATGTGATAGAAGCGGTGGCAGGCGGACCAGATGACAGACCTGAGAGTATTCTCAGTTTCTTTGACTTCTTAAGCATGTCAGGACGTGACGTCAGCCGAATCGGCGGGGCTGCCCCAAGGCACTCATGACTAACCCGCGTGTTGTGTCAGGTACGGACAAGGCGCGTGAGACACACTTAAGACTTAGTGAGCAAGTCTCCTCTTGCCTATAAAAGGGGAGCTCACTCACTAAGAAAAGGTGTGGTGGGACAAAACTGAACAAGACTCCAGGGTCAGTTTAATTATAAGAGACCCGGAGTGCGTTGGGCCTTGATAGGCTAAAAGCGTGGCACAGCCCGATGCGGTAAGGGTGGCGTCACCCACACGTGACTGAGTGGTTACGGGATTCATGGAGGGCCATGGGCCCAGTTTAGTTAGGGGTGATGTCACCGCGCGTATAAGCATGTTAGCTTGGAGAGAAAGCACATTGGAGGCTATAAATACCAAGGGATAAACCCTAGGTATGGACACACTCTCATAGACCTAAAATGACTTGTCTATTGTGTTTCTCTCTATATAGTGGCTGACTTAAGCATTGGAGTGCCCGCCGGCAAGAGGCCGGTGGGGCACTAACGATTGCTACGTGTGCAGGTTGGAGCAACGAGGAGGGTTCGACCCGAGGAAGATCCACCGGCAAACTTCACCCCCAACAAAGGGGTTCTTCTTCTTCTTCTCTTTTCTCCCAATCTCCCCCCATTCTCTCGAAACATTTAGCTGTCCCGTCACCTCTTCCGGTAGCTTATTTGACTGTCGGAGCGCCTCCCCGGACCACCACCGTCCGGGTTTGGCGCTAACACTGGTGTTACTTGTACATGCACTCTCTTCTCAGGTGAAGCTCATCATCTGGCATCAAGAGGTTCAGAATGCTCACATTGGAAAAACACTCCTCACATTGTGTTTTTGTCTTTCTTTGAACTTTTATTCAATTTGCGTCAATTTTTTTAGTTATTTATTTGTCACGAAGGAAAATTAGAAAATTGAAGAAATATAAGTAGAATTTAAAAAAAGTTCAAAGAAAGACAAAATTAATCCAAAACATTTATCTGTTTTTATTATTATTATTTTGTTCACTATTAAACCTTTTTCTGAACTTTAATTTATAATTTTAGTTTCTAATTAATTTCTCTCCTTTTAGATATACGATTAAAAGAAATTGGTGTAAAACTGCAAAAGATCAATAAAGACAGAAATAAATCATAATCAATGAATGATTGATTACACTGAACAACAGAAGAACATAAATTATGAAACTCACATTTCAATTCTCTTTAGCCCTGTTTGGCAAATTTCCACAAGAAATAGTTATCCGATGCGAACGTGCCAGCAAATGCTTGTAACTATCCTTTTCAGATTTTGGAAGTTCAAAAGTCACACTTTCAAACTCAGAAGTCAAGCTCTGAGGCGTTTGTTTTGTTTGTTCTCTTACCTCAATAAATAGGATTTTCCTTATTTGTTGAATGAAAACAGCCAGAACAAAAATGAGAAAACACAAAATATTCACCTGAATATATAATTTTCAACAAAGAACTTAACATCCAAATGCTTCCCCCACTTCGAATCGAATTGAAGAACAAGTACTAGATCAAACCAACTAGTCTTTTTCATGCAAATTAAGGCCATATTCTACTAACTCAAAAAGTCATAAAGTCAGTTTATTCATAAAATTGAGACAGTCACTCTCTCATAATACATCACATAAAAAATTGTGAAAAACCAAAAAAAAACTCTTTAGTGGAATACTCCTAACTCGCATGTTTCCTGGTATTTCTCCACGTTGTGTAGTTTTACCGTGACACCTATAGATGCATTAATTAATTATTGAAATTAGAAATTAGTTATTGCTTCTCTGAATTCTCTTAACTGTCACTGTCGCTGGCAAGTTCCTTTCATTTACCCATTAATTAAGCAAGTTCATTGACAATTAATACTGCTACGTGGAATTTTTTCATTGGATGGCTAAATTGAAGAATAAAAAATTTCCTTCTCAATCCCCCAACCAACAACAAATTACAAAAGAGACAGAAAAACACTAGTTGATGATCGAGGATCATCAACAATCAACTGTGCCTAGTGCTGGCTCTAAGTTTTTTTAGGCCGGATGTGAACTTTATTTTTGAGGCCCATTGTATAATACAAAAAAAAAACAAGAACTAAAAATAATAACAACACAAAAATTGGTAATCATTATAGACGTTAATCCGAAATATATTACTCAAATATCACCATTCTCAGATTTTTTGCAGCAAAAGTAGTAATTAAGTTGTCATAATCAAGTTTAGGTGTATACCTATATATAAGGATATAAAATATCTGGATGCCCATAAAATTAGTCAAAATTTGGGGGTTAGATGCGGCCACATCATTGGCGTATGTTTATGTGCATAGTTTATCCTTAATTGAACGATTTTGAAATTGACACATTTTGTCTCGAGTGTAACTTTGCTACCTTCTTTATGTTGATGAATTGCAAAATAGTAGAAATTGCAGACATTTCCACTTCTATATAAGTGAATTGTACAGATCTGTTCTGTTTTGAGAATTTATGTGTTGGAGCTGCTGTTGTCATTTCTATTTTTTCTGGACATATGTCTTGTGTTACTAAATGCAAATGTTTTTTGAGGTGTACTGGTTACAAGTGTTGTATACCTACTATATGTTGGTCTCTTGAAGTGCCTTGTGGGAAGTGGTATCCCATACGGTAATTGTCGAATGGGTTCAGGGAAGTGCCAGGGAACCAAGAGCATTTGCATACTTCTGAAAGTAGGAATAGGAAAATGGATGGAACACGTTGTCACTAGTGACAGCCCACCATTTTCTCTTAAACTTGCCTACACTAGTGTTTGCCCCCCTTGTATGTGTGTACTGGCCTGCAGTATGTATTTCGATTTTTCTGTTTCTAACTCTTCTTTGTGTGCTTGTATGTCTTTACAGGAAAATCTGCTACACTGGCTTACTGATGAGAAGGCCAGAGACCAGTTTGTTATTCGTTCTGGTTCAGACACTGAAGTTTTGTGGAATGATGCGAGACATTTGAAGCCTGAGCCTGTCTATAAACACCAAGTGAGTTGCTATCATCACTTAGTTGTTGTCTTATTGTTGCGGACTTCATTAAGTCTTAATGATCAACTGTCTCTCCTGGAAAAACAGTTCATCTTCATTCCACCCTTAATTGGGAAGAGGAATTGGTTGGCTACCCTACCCATTGTTTTTTTTATTGCAACCAATAAATTAACTGTTTTTCCTTCCCTTGTAATTCTTATAGTTTGGTTATCAAAAGTGATTTCATGCATTTTTTCTTGGCAGTTTTGGACGGAAAGTTTTGTGCAATGGTCGCCTCTAGGAGCTTACTTGGCCACAGTTCACAGACAGGGTGCTGCTGTTTGGGGAGGTGCTAGCTTCAACCAGCTTATGCGTTATTCTCATCCCCAGGTTATTTTTCATGATTGTTTTAGTATTCTTTACTCTATAAGACTTGCATGTTTCCTATGTCGGACCGACATGGACACGCGATACGATACGGACACGACACCGACACTCTTGACACACAAATTTTTTAAAATTGAAGGATACGACAAGTTGGGATACGTTTTAAATAATTTTTATGTATTTAATTATATGAAAAAAGGTTCTAATTATAAATATGTAACACCATATATACCTTAAATCTTATTCATCATCACATCATTCACAATAGTATTCCACCAAAAAGCATTTCATTATCTATATATCTTCATAATCAATAGTCACACAAAAAGGAAAGACTTTTTAAAGCTTTAACAAGAGTCTTAGTTATTTCATTTCACACCCCCAATGTGTCTCGTGAGTGTCCCGAGAGTGTCCGGAGCATTTTTTAGAGTGTCCCCGGAGTGTCCACGCCAAAAACGTTGAGGAAAAAATAGGACACTTCGGATTTGAATGCGGATTTGAATACGTAGGCTGTTTTTATTGATAACTTTTGGATTGATGCATTGCTTTTTGTGTTATTGACTATAGGTAAAGTTAATAGATTTCTCTCCCGGTGAGAGATTTTTGGTGACTTACAGCAGCCATGAACCAAGCAATGCTCGTGATACTCATGTGAGATTTCTAATCTACTGCTACATTTTTATTTTTGTTTTTTCATATAAATTATTTCCTCGAGGCACCCATTAGGTACTCATGCGAAATTTTCTAATCCTGCACTACTATGTTATAAATTTTACAAATAAATTGTTTCCTTGAGGCACCCCTAATATGAGTTCATATTCTAGAGGGTGGTTTTAAATATCTTTGATGTGAGAACCGGAAAAGTGATGAGAGATTTCAGGGGAAGTGCGGATGAGTTTGCAGTTGGAGATACCAGAGGTGTAACCGGTGTGTCTTGGCCTGTTTTCAGTTGCATTCAATATATCTTTGATTTGTATGGATGCTTTGTGGCTGTTGTTTTGTCTCATGTGTGTGAGTATCACTGTCATTTGCAGATGGGGCGGCGGAAAAGATGACAAGTCTTTTGCCCGAATTGGTAAAAGTGTGATCTCGGTCTATGAAACAGATGCCTTTACTCTTATTGACAAGAAATCCATAAAGGTTGAAAACGTTATGGACATTAGTTGGTCACCGCCTGTCCATTCTTGCTCTCTTCGTCCCTGAACTTGGCGGAGGAAACCAACCTGCAAGGGTGAGTCCAACTATTTCATTTCCACATTCCCGGTTTTTTTACTTTCTTCGAAAAGTGAAAGTATAGTTATTGGCATGCTTTTCTCAAGTGAGTCTCATTCAAATCCCTGGCAAAGTGGAGTTGAGGCAGAAAAATCTTTTCAGTGTTGGTGATTGCAAAATGTATTGGCAAAGCAGTGGGGAGTACCTTGCTGTGAAGGTTGACCGGTATACGAAAACTAAGAAGAGCACGTACACCGGCTTTGAGCTTTTCCGCATCAAGGAACGTGACATACCCATTGAGGTTTTGGAGCTAGAGAACAAAAATGACAAGATTATTGCATTTGCTTGGGAACCAAAGGGCCACAGATTTGCTGTTATCCATGGCGATAGCCCTAAGTCTGACACTGACATTAGTTTCTACTCCATGTGCAGGCAGCGTAGCACACATATAATGCTGGCCGGTTTTCAAAGCTGACTACTCTCAAGGGAAAGCAGGCTAATGCTCTTTACTGGTCGCCAGCTGGACGTTTCATCTTACTTGCAGGGTTGAAGGGTTTCAATGGACAGTAGGAGTTCTACAATGTGGATGAGCTTGAAACCATGGCGACAACTGAACATTTCATGGCAACAGATATTGAATGGGATCCTACTGGAAGGTATTTTCTTGGAAGAATTTGGGTAGGATTAAGTTGGAAGTGATCAAATTCAATTGACAAGACATTTCTTTTGGCTTGGTCAAAAACTTGCTTATGATTCGAAGTGAACTAAAGCTTATCAGTTTCCTTCCCTCGTGTTTGCCTTGCTTTCTCTTGAACGAACATAAAATCCTCGTGTTATTTTATGACATACGCTACTTGCTTTATTTTCTGAAGTAAATTCATCTACTTGTCTTTATAAGGTGATGCGCTTGTGATTTCAGGTATGTTGCAACTTCAGTGACTTCGGTCACGAGATGGAAAATGGTTTCAACATCTGGTCTTTTAATGGCAAACTTCTATATCGCATACTAAAGGATCACTTTCTTCCAAGTAAGATTTGACGCATTTCGTAAAAGTTCAATGATCTTATTGTGTAACGTTTGTCCTTTGTGTTTGTAGATAGAGTAATTATTAATCCATGACTGCCTTGGACTTGCTTAGGAAATTGCTTACCTGATTTACTGATATATGGCTTTGCTAAGAGCCGACTTTATAGAATAGATTATGCAGCCAGCAGCCAACCTCGATGCTGTGCTGGCGGTAGTTGAGTTACTTTAATTTCTCACGTTTATCTTTTAACGGAGGAAACATTCTATCATGTCATGGTTACAGTTAACTGCAACATGTGCTGCTGCTTGTACTGAAATAAATGGAGAATTTTTTTTTTTGAACCGGGAAAATGCAACTTATATTGATAAGAAATCAAGTACAAGTTACATGGCCCATTGGCCTAAAGGGAGAAGAGATTACAACAACAAAACAAAGAAAATAAAACAAAACAAAAAGCCGCAAGAAATCAGTAACGAAGACGGACCCATCAGACACACTCGTGAAGGAGGGTGGAGTGACTAGATCTACATCCTTCTGAAGCTCGTTCCTGCCACAGGCTGAAGGACCACCACCGGATCCGCTGCAAACGCCGTCATTGCCGTTGTCAGAGAGCTCCAAAAACCCGTCGGCGAAACCAATCGGATCTAGGAGCCCATGTGCCCGAAATTGGGCCCCCGTGTCCAAAAATGATGGGGTGAGGGGAAAACATCTCGCAAAGTGGAGAATTTCAACCACTCACAATCATGAGGGAGGGGAAGAGCTGAGAGGAGAAGAGAGAAGAGAGGATCGGAGCAAATGGGGGACTGAGAGATGAGGATGAAGGAAGAGAGATCAGAGGGGGACTTAAGAACGGGAAGGGGGGACGGTGGGGGTTGGGGGTGGGAGCCCAACCACCCAGATCTCTCTCTCTCTCTCTCTCTCTCTCTCTCTCTAAGTCTCTGGACTCTTCCCCGTTAAGTGCTTTTTACTGTTCTCATCGAGAAAATTAAATGGAGAAAGTTGAATGGTGTGAATCAAATGGTCTGATGTCATCATGACAATGTCAATTCACATACAATGGATCTCATTAAATAATGGATGATTAACATAATTATATTGAATCATCACTAGTGGACCGCATATAGCTTCTATGGGTGGAGATATCTACGGTTTTAAGTTCCTATTCTCGTGTGAATTCTTATGATCTAACGCCTCCTAATATGACAGCATTAAGATCTTCTTCTTTTTTCTGACTAGGGGGAAGGGGGGCAGGTGGGAGCTGAACTCCCGACCTCATAGATGGAGGGCTCCTGTGGGAGCGAGCTCAACCAACTGAGCTATCCTCAACATCTAACAGCATTAAGATCTTTAACTGATCTTGCATCATTACCTTTTATAGTAGCTTTGTCAATTTTGAATGATGCGAGCACAAAATACACTTGTATTTTTGTAACGAAAACGAAACAATCACTGGTGTGGTTAGTCAGTTTGCTATTTACGAAAATTTAGGAACATGTTTTTTGCTGGTAGAGGGGTGGCTGGAGATCTTGGGGGAGACAGGAAAACAACGGAATACATCTTTTTTCTTCTGAAAATTTTAAAGAGTATTACCTGCTGTTGAGGGAAATGAAAGAGTTGTCACTTGTTGGGAATCCCTCACACTCAAAAGAATAAAAAAAGAAAAGAAAGCATAGCCAACGGACCAGTCCTCCTTTAAACATGCTTTTGTTTCCGGAAGATTTTCATAAACAATGCCTGGATAACGGAAGATGTTACCAAGCACGTAAAATGATGATCTTGTACTTGTAGAAGTTCTGAACGTCTCACTGGGCTGTGCAAATTATGATTTCTTCTGCCATCATGTAATCAACAAGGATTGAAATTTCATTTTGGTGTGTTGTTTTGGAAAGCATAGAGACTTCCACCAGCTACTCACAAACATTGCAAATGATACTAAGGAAATTCAAAATACAGGATAGGTTTAGAGGCATGGCCTAAAACTTATCTAAATTCAAAAAAGGCTAATACTAATATCTAAATTCAAAAAAGGCTAATAATAGATGACCGTACATGTATAAATTTGCGGATTGATTCCGTACTTTGTGAAATATAAACAAATGTAAAATAGAAAAGTAAATGTTACTGTGAAATGAAAATTGTCAAGTACTGCTAAATAAATCTGCTATTTATTCTGCTATTTTTCATTGGTTTCTTTAACGTGTTTAACTATATTCTGTGTGTTTTATTAGAAAATTAGAATTTCTTTCCTCAACTATGTTCTTTTCAGTCTCTTAGGAACAGAAACAGGAAATATGTTTCTTGGTAGTCAAATAGGAGATGGCTTGACCATGCTATGGTTTTTGTGTTGATCATCACAGTTCTTCTGGCGCCCAAGGCCACCATCCTTCTTGAGCCCTGAGAAAGAGGAGGAGATTGCCAAGAACCTGAAGAAGTACAGCAAGAAGTATGAAGCAGAGGACCAAGACGTGTCACTGCTGTTGAGCGAGCAGGACCGGGAGAAGCGGAAGATGTTGAAGGAAGAATGGGAGAACTGGGTTAACCAATGTAAGCGATTGCACGAAGAAGAGAAATCGGAGAGGCAGTGGCTTAGGGACGGAGAAGCCAGTGACGAAGAAGAGGAATATGAGGCAAAGGAAGTCGAGGTTGAAGAGTTTCTTGATGTTTCGGAAGAGGTTCTCGACTTTGGGCAGGAGTGAATTTGGTTATTTGGAGCTGATAGACATAATACCTTCTCCAACTTATATAGTTTGCAGAGCGGCATTCTCTCTCATGCCGCTCTGCACTTGTGCTTGGTAGTGGTCTTTATTATTCGATGCATCCTTTGTCGGGCTTTAAAAAAATCTTGTTGTCGATAGAAAAAAAAATTTGGTTTAGGGGTGGCCAAGATTTGACCCAAAAAAAAAATTTCATATTGATACAAATGATTTTAGAGTTTCCCTGATAATTTTTCTACAAAGATCAGCTCAACAATCATTTGGGATCATTAAATTAAAGTAATCCGGATCAGCCCTTAGTTAGCAAATTTCACCATGCAAATTATGCAATCTTGTTTTTTCATTGCAATCTTATATGCATGAAAAATCAAGTATCCGTTCTACTAAGAGAATTTTTGCATTTTTTTTGGCTTTTTACACTTTACAAGTTAAGTATTCATCCTCACATACATCAACTTAAAAAGCCCAAAAAATTAAAAAGCCAAGCTTAGTGGAACAGGACTGTTTGTGTTAATAATTGTATACATGCATCTATCTGCTGTAGGGGTCCAAGTATGAGGTGCGTGTAAGCTGGGTTTGGGACACCCGGCAATATCAATACAAATTGTTTTAGTGTGTATATATGTAGTCGTGGAGAAAGAGAAGCTTCAAGGGTTAGTCCGGTCGGTTAGTGTGTATTTGTTTAATTCTCACACAATTGATCAGAATTTGATTTTTGGGGTTAAGCCGCTATATCACACAAATTTCGAGTATGCGAAAAATACGGAAATATGTTGACCAAAGTTGATTTTATTGATTGAAAAATTAGCAGTTTACAATCTCTCTGATTCTTCTCTTCAAGAGTTTGATTCTAGGGCTTGATGCTTGTTCTTGAATTGAACGGCGAGATCTCCTTTTGTCTTTGCTAAGATAACGACGAATTTGATGGATTTTGACTTGAGGGCGTCGAAGCTTATTCTTAAATTGAATTGCTTGATCTTCTTCAATTTTGTTAAAAAAAAATGGTGAATTTGTGACCGTTGACTTGACAGCTGTGGAGCTTCTTCTTAAATCTTCCTTTGAGATCTTCTTCATATTGGCTGAAGGAGATGCAGATTTGAAGATGTTGATTTGAGGGCTTTAAAGCTTGGTCTCAAATTGGAATTTGAGATCTTCTTCAATTTGGTAGAAGGAGATTGATGACTTGTGGAGCGTTCTTCAGAACTTTGAAGCTTTGATCTGAAGAGGTGTCTTACTTGATGTAGGCTTGGAGGATCCTGAAGGGCTTTGGAGGCTTTGATCTTTGAAGCGCTTATGTTGGATGAAATCTTGAATGTGAATTGAAACGAGGGCCTGACAGTTTGATCCCGAATCAAATGACGGAATCTTCTCCGAGATTTGTGATGAAGATGACGACTTGATTTGAATGTTCTTCGAAGCTTTGAATGTTCTCCATAGGCCGAGCTCCTTTTTGGTTGGCACTTTCATGTCAACAACACACATTTTCGTGTATTGTTCTCCATAAGCTTTGAATCTTATCAAATTGTACTATCTTTTCTTATTTATTTTAGAGCGTTTGTATAGGTGTGGAAGGAATTAAATGTGTATTGTATGGAATGATTTGCACGGGATTAATATGCGGCCAAGTCAAATTGAGAAGGTTTTTATTACTATTAGGAAATGCTACCGCAACAAGGAAAGATTATATATTCGGACAGTGGGCTGTGCTTCTCAACAAGAAAGAATTGTGGGAATCTTTTTAAAAATGGCAAGGTAGTAAAGGGATTTGCCGCAATCCTTTTAAATTGGCAATGCAGTAAAAAGGGATTGGCTTGGATTAGAAGTTTTGGACAATGGCTGCAACTTTGACCACTATATAGATATCATCGTTTCGGCAGCCTAAGGGATTACTGAAGAAAAAAAAAAGAGCTACTACAATTTTCGGCATAAGTTTCTTTTCGTCTTGGAGTACACCTAACCTCATGAGCCTTTAAGCATCATGGTCAAATTACTCCAAGTATTTTTTTCAACACTCGATTCAAATTATTGAGTTGCTATTCCAGTGGATTTCTGGGATTATTCGGAAGGCTTGAGTGATTCAAGGCACGCGGCAATCAAATACTTGGTGTGGTGAACGAGGAGTCGGCAATCGTCCTTTGGTCAATGGTGAGGAGTCATAATTGTAAGTTAATGTCGTTTTGTAACCGCACAACGTTATATTTAGTGTTTGATTCCTTCCCGTGATTTTTACCATTTTCGGGGTTTTCCACGTATATCGCGTGTTCGTAGTATTTGTTTTATTTTATTTTGTTTGCATTAATAATCGTGTGATTAGCTAAACAAGATTTTTCAACTGTCTTGCTTGATGTTGGACTTGAAGAATTCTGAAGGGCTTGAAGGCTTGATCTTCAGAGCTTTGGAGCTTGGATGCTTGAATGTCTTGATAGAATTCTGAAGGGCTTCGAGACTTGATCTTCAGAGCTCTAAATGCTTGAATGGAAGCTTCAATCTCTTGATGACGGGAAGCTTCAATAGCTTCAATCTATTGTGCCCTATTTGTTTGGCCTTGTAACACGTGGCAGCTTGCGATAGACCATAAATTTTACATGCCTACAGCCGCAATAAGTAATTTCTTGTGAATTCCCTAATCTCGACGTGGATGACTTATTTTTGACCGGATCAAAAGAGAAATAATCGAATTACACATAAATTGGCCCAGACATTTCTAAACTTCAAAGTTTAAACCAAAAATTGAACTTTTCTATGGTGCCCCAAAGTGGTATTGGAGCACCGGTACCCCACTAAATTTAAGCCACTAGATAAAAAAATAGATGAATTTGAGTTGTTTGATGAAAACCACCACAAGAAAGAGGGTGGTTTTGCTCTTTTCTCATGTATTACTTACTATGAACACAGTATTTACTTACCACAAAAACAGACCACACTTACCACACGCATAAGCCATAAATTGTGGTAAGTAAAGCCTAAGTTTGTTGTAAGTAAAACATGTGTTCATAATAAGTAGATCATAGGAGTATATTCGTAGTTAGACTTTTTTGGAGAGAGAGAGAGAAGATTATGGGGAAGTTATTCAAGAAGACTTTTTTGCAAGTACAGAAACTTCACGTCAAGACGTCATTGGGTCGCCCCATGTCGTTGATAGTGTTGATGAATGAGACAAACGGAGAGCAGCTCAAGTCCTCCGGTGAATGGAGAGGTAGTGCGCTGTACCGACAATGCAAATAGATGCATGCTTTTGTGTACCCAAAAAATCCACGGAAAATATGAAAGAAAGCAATGGATGCATACGGCTTTGAAAAACGAATGATAAGTTGATCTCAATTCTGGAGAATTGAAAGTCAAGATAAATGAAAACAAAACATATCTTTCAACTTTCATGGCATCCATGTGGTACCTCCATGGCTCCATCCCCTGGATTTCACTTTCGCTGCTTCGCTACACTCAAGACTAAGAAGTTATTCTTAAAAGTCAACCGTGTCTTTGTTCATCATGTTTTACCAGTTGAATTTCGAGCTGTTTGAGAATAGTTCGGTTCATTTACAACACTAGTTCAAAAGCCTTCTCCGTAGTTTGGGATAACACGATCAAAACTACCAGTAGTTCACAATACCCTGTCTTATAGATTTTCATTAGAGCTTTAATATTTTGGCAATTATGTAGAATATACAACAAAAATTTATTTTGACCGTAAATATTATGGGTTTATTATTTGCTTGTAGTAATGAAACAAAAGTAAATCCTTTCCACTATTAACTAATTAACCATGAGGGAAACAGTTAAATTCTTTCAATTTATGTGGTTCTTTTTCCTTTACTATCCTTTTCAATAGACTATAATTTTGACCTAAACTCAATCCGCCAAAAAAAAGGGAAAGCAAAGAGAAATTAATGAGTTACCTATTTTATTTTTGGAAAAATTCCAAAAATGACTCTGAACTCTGACCGCAATATCTCATAAGTCACCAAACTTAAATAAATGTTAATTAAACATCCAAACTTTACTGTCAGTTTTATCAATTAGGCCCATGCCGTTTGATTCCGTCAATTGCCAAACGAAAAAAGTCGACCTGGCACCTGGGTACACCAAAACGACAACGTGGAGCACCTGGGCACACCTCGGGCACCCCAATCGCCTGCCTCAAGCCAATCCTCGACTTTGACTAGAGAAACTCGTCCGAGTCAAATCATTCCTCCAACTCGTCCACCATCCCCAACCCCATCATCTTGTCCACCCTCTTCTCTAAATAGTCGTTCAGAGCCGGGATTGCCACGTTGACCCAGAGAAAACAAAAGTTGAAACGAAGCTCCATTGATACCGGGTCAGGGTCAGTCTCAGTCTCGTGGAACACATCTGAGTTGGCAGCAAGGGAGCGAAACTCCGACGGGGTGAGGTGGCGGTTGTTTGAGGGGTTGATTTGCCCAAGGAGGTGGGGGGGACGCCGCGTGCGGTTGAGGAATTGGATCGGATCTTGTTGGTGGTGATTTTGAGGCTGCAGTCGACTTGGATTTTGTCAGAGTTGATGGTTTCTGCAGGAGGTAAGAATCGGGTGGCCAGGTCGATTGATAGGAATGATATGATGACCACAATTTTCCGATGGTGTCGCCATGTGGTGGTACAACTCCATTTGTGGCTAAGGGTAGTAGTTTGTTGGAAGGAGGAGAGAATATTTTGCCGCATGACCCTCACATATTCCATTTTCCCTCCAAAAATGTCCCAAGTGCTCCACGACGTCGTTTTGGTGTGCCAAAGTGCCACGTCAACTTTTTCCGTTAGGAAAATAACGGAAACAAACGGCATGGACCTAATTGTTAAAAATGTGTAAAGTTTGAAAGTTTAATTAATATTTAGTTAAATTTGAAAACTTATGAGACATTGCGGTCAAAGTTCAGAGACTTTTTTGAAAATTTTCCCTCTATTTTTCCTTTAAGTGATCAGACGTCCATAAACTACTATTAAGAATATTACTGCCCGTTTATTCTTATATTATATCTCGGAACCTAAACAAACTAAAGTAAAGCATTTAATCTTTATCTAAAATTTGATTTATTCCTTTCCCTTTTCCTTTATCTTTATCTTACATTCTGTTTGAAACCAAAGACAAATTGTCTGCATTTCTGATCCTCCAAGTTACATGACCCATATAGAGCATGAAGGGGGGTTGATTGAAGATAGTACACAAAAATTGCCCAGCTAAAATATGAAATCCATTTTTTTTAATGGCAAATAACTTATTAATTTTAGAAGAAGTATAAAGATTAAAGGGAAATGGACGAGACAACAACACGACTAGAGGAGAGAATCCACTAGACAAAGCCCCAAAGAAACCCAAAAAGAAAAGTTAGCAAGAGCCAACCAAGAACTAAAAACTATGAAATCCACTTGTTGGCTATGTATTTTATGTAATGCTGCTGCACATCCTACCCTAGTGAAATAAATTAGGTATACTTTTATTATCCTATGAAATTTAACAAATCAAATTTGACACAATTTAAAAAGTACTAGTATTATTAAATCCTTCAGTTAGGAATCGAACAACACGATCAATCCACAATGCCCCTGCGGATCTGAAAATTAGAGTGACAGAAATCGCAAATCAGAAAAAGAGTGCGTAATGAACATAAAAATGGGAAAGGCACGAGATATATACGTGGAAAACCTCAACGTAAGGGAAAACTACGAGAGTCACACCAGTTCACTATAATCAAAGAATATGGAGTAGAAGTCTATCTCTTCTGTCTCAGAAATTTTTTCTCTCACATCATCTCGTGTTTAATTATAATGAAATGCTCTAATCCTAATTACAATGCAATAAGGCTCAATGACCAAAATTGCCCCTGCCAAATCACAAATAACCATTTTCGCTGCAATCGCACATGAATTGCGGGACTTTATCCCGACGGGGCTTCGCCTCCTTCACCCCGGTTACTACTGAAAAAGTTGAGTACTGCATCCCAACACCTTGTTATCTCTTTGCCAAACATGTTGGTAGTTTTTTTTATTAGTACATCGTATTTATAAGTTCAGACAGCATCAACAAAAGTCTAAAATAAAAACTGATATCTGCAAGCTTCACTTTCAATTAAATCTTTTGACCCAAACCGAGTGTTTCTTTGACCGATAAAAGTAACTTTTACAGTAACATAGTGCACACTTTTACACGTAAAATGTCACTCTTATCGGTCAAAGAGTGTTCTTAGTGTCAGCCCACTAGGCTGACTTTAGATTTTGCCAATTAAGATTATCAAGGAAGAAGTGAGATCTTGCATGCATGAGTTCTTGGAGGAATGAAACCTGCAATTTATCTCCCTTGATTCTTTTGGAAGTCCTCTAATGAAGTAATTTTCCAAAAAAATGTTTCGTCAACCAAACACCCAAAAATGAGAAGAATATCTTAAAGAAAAATAATATATGTTGAAATAAACGGAGCCGAAGCATGCATAAAAATGAAGAAAAAGAAGTTAAGTATGTGTGATGTATTTACAATATTTTTTTCCTTTTCTTTCTCTCTTTCTCTAGATTCCAAACATAAAGAGGAAAACTATTATTCCCTCCGTCCCAATTTTATAGTCCCTCGTCCAATCCTAACCGGATAGAAAATCGATTATATCTTTCAATCGATAATGATTTTTATATCCAATATGAATCTTGTTTGATAGATCTCGATGAAAACTATTAAACAAAATTTTTAAAATCACTTAAAACATTATAGACTACAAGATATAACACATTGAAAAGTGGCACGAACTCCCAAAAGAGACTATAAAATTGGGACGGAGGGAGTATTTACATACCTTCCAATATTTTCTACATGTTCCATGGTATTTCGTCTTTACGAGTTAATAAAATTTCTTTTGCCGATCATTTTTTGTCCTTACCATTTCACCTCGCCTATTAATTCTGCTCTACCCACGCGATGCAATGCCACGCGACGACGGCAACTTTTCCGTTTGCTCCACCGAATAACCACCGCTTTCCTTTTGCCGCTGCTGCGGTTGCACCTCCGTCATCTCTGTCGACACCCGCCATATCTTCACCGACTTATCAAGGCTCCCACTGTACGCAATCCACGCCCCCCCATTATCTCTTCCCCTCACCACTCCTTCCCTGTCCTCCTCCACGGCCAAGCACTTCACCGGCCCACTATGCCCCCTCAGCACAGACAAACACCTGTGTTCCCCCTCCACATGATCCCTCCTCCACACGCATATCGTCGTGTCCGCTGACCCACTGAACACCATGTTCCCCGCCGTAGCCAAGCACAACACCGCCAACTTATGGCCCCTCAAAACCCCGCCATGCGATAACAGCTTCTCACGCTCCCAAAAATTAACCACACCGTCCGATGATCCTCCGTAAAGAACCGTGGCCGTTGGATTCACGGCTAACGCCGTCACGGCGCAGTCTTGCTTTAGCAAAAGCTGTGAGAAGAAATGCTTCGTTCCTTTCCCTTGCTTCTCTCTCCGCCACACCTTAACGGTTCCGTCCGCGGACCCCGTGAACACCAACCCGTCGAAACCCGAGACGACCGCGTTCACGGCGTCGTCGTGGACCGTAACGGATTCCAAGCACTTGGAATCCGATACGCGCCACACTTTTACCGTTTTGTCCCAAGACGCCGAGTAAAGCAGCGTCTTGTCCTCGCTCAGGTTCAAACACGAGATCGCGTCGAAGTGCTTGATCCAAACGGCGTTACGGTTCCGTCTCACCTCCACGTAATTACTCGGGTTGATGGAGGTCTTTATGTAGGCCTTCAACGTGGGTAAAGTCCCGATCCGTTTATGGACGCTCGGGTTTTTACCCGAGGCCTTCCATAAACGGATCTTCCCGTCTTGATGGCCCGTGAAGATCCTCTCCCCCGTGATCACAATAGCTTTAACCAACCCGCTGTTGGATTTGAATCCGGAGAATTCCTTTTGGTTCTTCCATACCCGGATGTTCTTGCTATCCGACCCGGTGTATAACAAATCACCCGACGTGGCTAACGAATATATGTGACCTTCTTCACGTACAAGAGAGCCCATTAGGCCCGTGTACGAGTAATTAGTGGTTTCTTCTTCGGGTTGATCGACGTAAGTGGACCACGGGGATTTTGACAAAGGAGATGTTGTTTGGTTGTCCCATGAAGGGGTATTTTGGGGAGACATATTGTTGGACGTTGTTGAAGCCGGAATATCGGATGCGTCCGGTGGGGTGGCGGATTCGGAGGCGTTGCTGAAGCGGAAGGAGAGTTCTTCCATGTCGATGTTGTCGTTCGGGTCGGAGTGCTGTAACATGTTGCCGAATTTCTGGTGCTGTGAATTACTGGTGGTGGTTTCTGTGAGGATCTTGGCATTTCTTGAGTTTCTGATCATCTTTTTAAATCAATGTGTTTGTGGTAAAGAAACAGGTTATTGGGAATTTGGGATTAAGGGAAGGAGAATAAAGAGGAAAACCAGGTCGGAAGAAAACCGAAAGTTAATCGATGAAAAGGGAGGCAGAGAGTCGAGATTAGAGAATGAAAAGCAGATTAAAGAATCGAAAGGTTGGAGGAGAAAGCATATTTATGGTTGTGGTCGTTAGATGTACACTTCCTCCCCTCCGTCCCAAAATTTTGGTCTATCTTTCTATTTTTGGATGTTTCAAAATTGTTATTCATTTTGACCGGTCAATGATGAAAAGTTGAGCCATTTCCTTACATCTTATATTCAAATTCAAACACAAAATTGGAGGAAAATAAAATACATGAGACTCTAAAAAATAATCATTGCGTTTCATAAATGAGATTAGTTTTGAAAATTCATGTCCTTAGAAGAGTAATAATTTTGTTCCCTTAAAAAGTTGGATTTTCAAAGCTGGACTAGAATTCTGGGACAAATAAAGTATTTGGAATCTAGGGAAAATAATGGAAAGGAAGGGAATATGATTTTTCCAAAAATACTATTCGTACCCACGCCCCGCGTATGAATAATTCACGGACAGTGCATCTTAACTGTCCGTGCGCATGTTTTCGACGGTCCGGATTTTTAAAAAACTCTTCCATGTAAGAGTTAACTCTTAAATGGAAGAGTTTTTTTCAATATGAACCGTTGATTCTTGAAATGGAAGATCTAAATGTGTTCGTGCGCATAATATGTGTAGGAGGCATAGTCGGATTGTTATTTTTTCTTGTTTGTTTTAAGAGAAAATATGAGAAAATTTTGGGTGCATATAGGGTATGGGTGACGTGGTGCCCCTTCGGCGCATCCGAGCCGTCCAAAAATGCATCGGACGGCTTGGATTGAAACACACTTTTCTTTTTCTTTTTTCTAATTTTTTTTAAATCCGGACGGTACTTTCAATCCGAACTGTCTATTGCATTGTTGGACGACCCGGATGTGCCGAGAGGGTACCATGTGATACCCTCCGCGTACCCAAAATTTTCTCAGAAAATAATAGCGGGGTATCATTACTTCTCAACGACGTAGGGTATTTGTCAAATATGGACCGTATGGTGTGGCTGGAAATTTCCAGGAGCTATTTCTCGGGGTGGGCATGGTTTTGACTTTTTTTTTTTTTTTTTGATGATTCATGGTTGCCACACATGAACGTCACCCATGCCTCATACTCGACGATGCCAAAATTAAATTCCTTTGTAAACCAAATTGTTATAGGGAGCTGATTTTGGGCTCCCTTTTTTGATGCAGATACTTTAAAATTTAATAAAGTTACAAAATTATCCTTTTCAAATTATGAAAATTATTGGAGGCACTCCACTCTCAAATTATCTCTTCATTTACTGAGGCACTCCAAACAGAAAAATGAACAAAAATCTCTCTCTATTAAATACAAATTTCAAACACCCTCAGAAGTTAAAGATCAACAAAGACATCAGAGTAGCAGTCCATACAAGCTTCAAACAAGCAAAAATCAGCAGCAAGAACCAAAATGAGACTAATGATCCCAAATAACTAATGTTAAAAAATCAACAAAAATTAAATATTAGTGCTAATAAACTGATGTTAAATTCCAGCTTCAAACAAAACAACTAATGATCTAAACTAATGTAAAGAAATGGGTCGGTTATATGTAAAGCAACAAAGAGATGATTTGTAAACTCAACAGGCCGAGCTCCTTTATGGTTGGCAATTTCATGTCAAAACACCCATTTACGTGTATCCCATTTTATCAATTTGTGTTTTCTTTTTATTATTTTCTAGAGTGTCTGTGTAAGTATGGAAAGAATCATTTTGATTTGTATTTCACTTGAGTGCGGTAGTCATTAAGTCAAGTGGTTCTTTGGTTTAGGAAAGATTATGATTTGGAAAGAATTATGGGAAGATTGTGACCCAGGGAAAGAATTATGGACTTATTGCGTTTGGGAAAAGCAAGGATTTTGGAGGAAAGGAAATTAAGAGTAAGGAAACAATATAATTGGAGATGTGCTTTTTGTTTAAGGAAACAAAATAATTGGAGATGTGCAATTCGCTCAAGAAGCAACAGGTTCACTCGAGCGAGTTGGTTGAGCGACTGCATCTGGATTGATTCTGCTCGAGCGAGTTGGTCGGGCGACAGTGGCGTTTTTCATTTGTCTATAGATACAACGTCATTAGGGTTCAGAAATTAGAGAGAGCACAACTATTATTTCCAAAGGTTTGTTTATCACTCCTAAAGGCTATTGAGGGCTGTGTGTACCTTGAAGTATTCAAAGGTTCATGGAATCTATGTGCTAATCACTCAACTTCAAGAAGTCTACTTCATCAACTTTCATCTTCGACTTTAAAACCTTTCGTGGAGTTCGAAAGATATTATGAGTTAAAACTCTTTCGTGGAGTTCAAAAGGTATTTCTGGAAGGCTTGAGGATTCAAGAATCGGTGATCATGCAAGAGTATGGTGAACGTGGATTCGGTAAGTAGTTCTTAGGACTCGTGGTGAGGATACACAGTCAAGAGTAAGAATACTTGTAACCATACGATGTTTCTAGTGCATGATTCCTTCCCGTGATTTTTTCCCGTTTAGGGTTTTTCCACATATATCGTTGTGTTCATTGTTTGATTATTTTTCGTTGTGCGATTGATTAATTATCGGTTAGTGGGTTGATAATTAAAGGAGTTTAAACATCGCAAATTTATAAACCTAGACGAACTAGGGTTTTTCATTTGGTATCAAAGCGAGTCGCTTTATATTAAAATCGTTGGGTTTTAAGCGGATCCTTGTTTTGCGATGGAGTTGAGTTCAAATCGCCCTCCGATATTAGAAAGAACAAACTCTGACCATTGGAAAGCTAAAATGCAAGCCTATTTGAAGGCAATTGATGAAGATGTTTGGAATGCATGTGAAGTCAAATATACACCTCTTACTGAAACTTTAGCTGGGATTGTGGTTCCAACGGCAAGTGTTAAATACTCGAAGGTTGCGAATAGTCGAGCGTTAAATGTTTTATTTACATATGTTGATACGAAGGAGTTTCATCGCATATCAACATGCAAGGTTGCAAAGGATGCATGGGATATTTTGGTGACGACACATGAGGGAACACATACAGTAAAACAAGGGAAACTACAACGGGTCACAACAGAATTTGAGATGATTCGCATGAAGGATGATGAGAATTTCGACGAGTTCTACGCCAAATTGAATCACATCATCAACACGAGCTAAACCTTGGGTGAGCCTATTTCTCCTTTTCGTGTTGTTAAATTTTTTTTACGGTCATTGCATGAACGGTTTAGAACTAAAGTGGATATTTTAGAAAGTAAAAGGAAATTGCCTAAAATGTCAGTCGAAGAAATTGTTGGTCAGTTTCAAAATTATATGATGATCAAGATGTTGTTTCTATTGATATTAACTCAAAAGCTTTCGAAATGTCTATTGCTTTTTCTAGTAAACATACTGAATCAAATGATTTTGACAACGATGAAAATTATGATATGGAAGCTATGGATTTATTTACAAAAAGCTTCAAAAGATTTTTCAAGAATCGGTGATCATGCAGGAGTATGGTGAATGTGGATTCGGCAAGTAATTCTTAGGACTCGTTGTGAGGATACACAGTCAAGAGTAAGAATACTTGTAACCATACGATGTTTCTAGTGCATGATTCCTTCCCGTGGTTTTTTCCCGTTTAGGATTTTTCCACGTATATCGTTGTGTTCATTGTTTGATTATTTTTCGTTGTGCGATTGATTAATTATCGGTTAGTGGGTTGATAATTAAAGGAGTTTAAACATCGCAAATTTATAAACCTAGACAAACTAGGGTTTTTCAATTTGTAAAGTATAAATACAAATGGGTCGGTTATATGTAAAGAAACTCAATTCATTGACACGAAAGAGATGGGTTTCACGTTATTTATTGTTTAAAAATGTTAGAAGCTATTTATTGTTTCTATTTTTTGACTTCCATTCAAGTTTCAACCACTATTTTTAATATAGGACCAAGAGACTTAAATGCAAGATACCGAGGTAAAAAGATAGGAGATGGCTTTTTGGTTGATGACAATGAAGTTGAAGTGATTGAATTTGAAGATGATGAAGAGGATGAAGAAAACCTTCAAGAAGTCAATATGGTGGAATCCGACGATGACGATCTTGACATTGATGTGGAGGGAGAGGAGGAATATTAAAAAATATGACATGTTGAAGTTTATTACTTTAGTATGGATATGTTAGAACTTAAACTTAGAAACTTAAATTGTTCTCTTTTTGACACAAGTATGGATATGTACTTGTACTAGTTGTACATGAAGACATGGTCTCTTGAACTTGTGGTCATGGACCTAGTGATGGTTTAAATGTTATATTGATATGAGCTTTTGTTAATTTGCCTCTAAATTCTTGTACAAATCAATATAGAATAATCAATAATAGATCATGGTAGGGCTTGGACCTACATCTCTTGCAATAGAAGCAAGTGTCTTGCCTATTAGACCACGTGATCATCAATTCATGATAGAAAACATTCTTTTGTGGTGATATAAGTTTAGTTGCATTGTATCTTTCCAATGGGAATGCATATACTTACTTTCTAATTTATTTTTTAAATTTTGACCGAATCGTTGCGATTCATGATTCGATACGATTCGCTATTCTGAAATGGGTCATTTCAATTCTCGATACGATTCCTGATTTGACAACCTTGCTCAGATCAAATAATTACCACACGCAAATCAGTACAGGGCACACACAAATCAAATATTGGGCTCGCGAATACAGGGGTCGTTGACACGTTCATCAGGTATAACCCCAATATTTCAAAGTTGTACCCATAAATAGAAAGTAAACTAATAGCGCATGCCCGTACCTAAAAACACGACTCACAAATTTTTGTATTCAATGATGCTTCAAGTGTCTGTAGCAAGGCGTAAGTACGAATGAAACAAAAATTTATTATTGGTCAAAGATCATGCACAAAGAGAGAGTATGAGAAACGCCCTCACTTTTATTTTTGCTTTTAACTTTTTATTGTGTAATGGACAGTACTTAATGGATAAACCAACCAGCAAAAATGTCATGTGCTAATCACTAAAAGTTAACCATGGGTTAAGGTAACCAATTACTCATATTACACCATAATAACTAACCAAATAAAAGAAACAAAAGAGAGAATTATCTACTGCCGAGAAGGCTACTGAAATAAATTCAAAGCTCCAACAATTAAATCATTAGCGGTACCAACCATGATAGCAGTAATAACATTGCCTCCCACCTTGCATCCTTCTAGATTCATGTCAGTTGTAGCAGTAGCCTTCCAGTAAAAGGTTCCTCCTAAGATATGCATGTAGAAGCAGAATCACCTTCCCTTGAAATGTTTTAGTAGCCGTGTAGTCATGTAAAATTTATGGCCTATCACAAGCTGCCACGTGTTGTAAGGCCTAACAAATAGGGCACAATAAATGGCCAATCAAATGCTGTCAGGTGTCTGTAGGTCAAAAGTCAAAGATATGTGGAATGACCAATCTGATGGAGCCACATGTCACAATGAGACAATTATTTATTTATCAAGTCCGGCCAATCAAATTATGGCACCTGGTAAAATAAATTATATATCTCATTATATATAATTATATTTCCCAAAATAAAATAAGAAGAAAGATATTTATTAAATTCCAATTATTTTCCTTTAAATGAAATAAGGAAAAAATTAGAGAGATAAGTATGGAAGGAAATACAGTTTGCCATAAACTCTCCATCTCACATCTCTTTAAATAGATGTGCCCTCTCTCATATTTGGAGGGACATTGAAGAGATTCAAGCATCTAGAGTTCTGAAGATCAAAGCCTCGAAGCCCTTCAAAATTCCTTGAAGTCGTCGACACATTGAAGCTTCCATCAGACATTCAGACATTGGGGCTTCCATCAGATACTGAAGCATCTAGAGCTCTGAAGATCAAGCCTCGAAGCCCTTCAGAATTCTTCAAGTCAACAACACATTCAAGCTTCCATTCAAGATCCAAGCTCCAGAGCTCTGAAGATCAAAGCATCCAAGCCCTTCAGAATTCTTCAAGTCCACATCAAACAAAACAGTTCTTCGATCAAAGCTTCAAAGCTCCGAAGAACATTTAAATCAAGTCATCATTTTCTTCACATATCTCGGAGAAGATTCCGGCTATTGATTCGGGATCAAGCTGTCAAGCCCTCTTTTCAATTCACATTCAAGCTTTCATCCAACACACAAGCGCTCTGAAGGTCAAAGCCTCTAAAGCCCTTCAGAATCCTCCAAGCCTACATCAAGCAAGACGCATCTTTAGGTCAAAGCTTCAAAGCTCTGAAGAACGCTCCACAAGTCCTCAATCTCCTTCTACCAAATTGAAGAAAATCTCAAATTCTGATTTGAGACTAAGCTCCAAAGCCCTCAAATCAACATCTGCAAATCCGCATCTCTTTCAGCCAAATTGATGAAGATCTCAAAGGCCAATTTGAGAAGAAGCTCCATAGCCCTCAAGTCAACGGTCACAAATTCGCCATCTTTTTTCAACAAAATTGAAGAAGATCAAGCAATTCAACTTGAGAAGAAGCTTTAAAGCCCTCAAGTCAAATTCGCTGTCAACTTCGCAAAGACTATAAAAGATCTCACCGTTCAATTCGAGAACAAGCATCAAGCCAAAACATCAAGCCCTCGAATCAAACTCTTGGAGAGAAGAATCCGAGGATAAATTTCTTTTCTTAGAAATTCATCAGAGATTATAAACCCTAATTTTCGTGCATCAATTAAATCGACTTTGGCCAGCATATTTCCGTCTTTTTCTCAGACTCGAAATTTGTGTGATATAAGCCGCATTATCATTTCCCAAAAAATCCAAACATAGCATGACCAACAGATCTCGACATATTTGCTTGAGCAGCGAAGGCCATTTATGATAAGTTGGCACAAAACGTAACTAAAAGGACACATCTTTTTTCCTTTGAAACAACCACCGTAACTGACCAAAAACAAATTAAGAAACTAAAAACATAAGTAGTGATATTGCATTAAAACAAATGTGCAATGACTTCACATCTTCTGCTATTTCTTATCAGATTCCACTACAATGACTTCACAATACCCAGGCTATCGAGCTTTTCCCTTCTCTCAAACAACCTCTACTGCTCTGATAATGTTCATTTTCCAAATAGCATCAATTGTGGTCCATCTAATTGATATCGGCAAATGAATTCAAGAAAATAAACCAATCTAAAAGAACTAATGTAACTAAACATGTCTAACTAAACATGTAACTAAACAACTAGTGTGATAGCATTTGAAATAATCAAATGGGATTCCCCATTTTTCGTACATCCACTAGCTCCTCTCCCTCCCATTTTGATTCCTGAAGCCCATATACAAAGCAATACCTTTCTAACTCCATTGGAGTAGTATTTAAGAATCTGATAAGTCAAGCAATCCCAGATATTGTAGATCATAGGAGGTCGAAATCTTTTGTATTCATTAACTCTTCACTATCGAGCTAGTAACCAGTTTTGTAAGTATCGAGTAGCAACACTTGTGCTGTATTGGCGCTTGGGATAGTAACTTTTTCTGGTACTGATTGTAAACCAAAAATGTGAATAAAAAGTTATGTATATGTCTCTTTAAGAGTATTTTATCAAACACATGAAAGGCAAGTAGAAGTGAGCGCATTAACAATCTCAATTCAACTAGATGTCTACAAATACAAATAACTATTGTTCATGAGAAAAAAAATTGAAAAGAGGAGAGAACCCAATACAATAAAACCACTATATATAGTATAGTTGGTCCTGTAGATGCACTTATTCAAACAAACAGCGTTAAGGTGGACAACACACTCATCGCAACAAAATCATTGCTCTATCAACCAAACCAACCTAATTAACAATAAAATCACACAAATTCATTTGTTTTTCACCCAATCATTCTACTGCTTTAAGGAAAAACGAACCAAATATAAACCCAACCCAAAAAAAATTGAAAAAGATAAAATAGGGGAGTACCTATTAGTTGAGTTCTTCAACGCGATACTTTTTTAAGTTCCCGGCTAAAAAACAAAAGTGCAAACATTGATTTAGAAGAAATACATGAAAACTACAATTAATACATAATAACATAAAAGAACTGTACAAACCATGCTTTTGATTTCAGCAACGAAGGACTCTAGAGACTACTCCAATCTCGCTTGCTCCCTCAAATCTAAAAACAAAAAAAAAGTACTGATTTAGAAGTTGAAAACTAAGAGTACAGATTCAATTTTTTTGATGAAACAGGGTAGACTGAAAAGGGGTATCTCAAAGCCTCAAACAGTCGCACCACCACTACAAAAAGTATCTGATTGGGGTGTCATAGCAACCTTGGTTGGGGTTAGTCGTAGCAGCTTCGATTTGCAGTGTCCCAGTCGCAGAGAAACGAAGGGTGAGATTGGGGTGTGGCGAGAGAGAGGGGGAGGGAGGGAGCACGGTTTTGTGTGTGTGTGTGTGAGAGAGAGAGAGAGTCTGGAAATTTCCAAGTGACAGAGGAGACAAGGTAATGGAAAAAAAAGAAATGAGAGGGATTTAAATATTGAATTTTGGAATTTGAATTGTTTTTAAAAAGCTTTTGACTGATTCAAAGAGGGAGCTGTTTGTTTTTTTTTTTTTCAGGGTTTGATTCCTCCAGATGTGTCACTTTTGAGAGGGAACTCAGGAATTTTGTTAGTCATCCTAGCCCTTGGTGTAAATGAAGGGTGAGGATTTATAAGAAACATAAGATTTGAAAACCACTCTAAATTGTTTTATATATATAGCTAATTTTGGCCTAATGCATCAATAAGTATGTGAGTTTAATTAGTATACTTTTTCTTTGGTAACTAAACTATTTACTTATTGTCTCTGAAAGTAGTACACACAGTTTCGATAGGTGATATAATATTATTTATATTTAATATAGATTAAACCATAGATTAAAAGATGTTACTATAAAATCTTCTAACAAAAAAATTCACCAAATACCCAATGTTGGATTTTTAAAAAATAGCGAGTGAGACCGGGGTCATGCGGTCATGCTGACCCACTACAATTTCGCCTTTGATCATATTATAATAGCTACAAATCCCCTTGGATTGTAAGAAATTGTTAGATAAGAAAAATGAGTCCTTTCGATGAGAAAATGGGAGGAGACAATCATAAATTTTTATTTTTGTAAATATTCTCTTAATTTCTCACGAAAATACACAATCTAAATGAATGATTCAGGAAAATATTTTAACCCTTTTTAAAATTATTTTTATCAAATCTCTCAATCTAAAGGTGGTGTTAAAACATTCACGTATAATCTAATTTGACGAAATCAGAAAGTATCAAAAGTACATGGATGGATTATATAGTTTTCAGAAGAATTTGGGCCAACAAACTCATGCAATTTTCATTTTTTTATGATAAAAAAAACCTTTGTAGTAGTATAATTCTTATTTAAAATTAGAGTAACTGTCACCTCTCCTGTATGCTCTTACGTCTGTAATTTATAGTGCGCCATGCACACGGAGTCCTACAATACTCCAACATAGAAACTTTGGGTGTAATCGTTATTTCTTGTTAATTAGCATCTTGGCACCGTGTATTGATGTAACTAATTCTGCACATCAAGGTTCAAATATGAGGAGCCTCATATCTAAGCGCATAATAGCTTTTAAGGAAGATGTTTCTAAGTGTTGGGCCCATCCCGTGTGGGCCGAAGAGGGTTTGGCCCAAGATTTGCTAGGATTTCCTGTGTAATACCCTAGGTCTATAAATACTTGTGTTTGTCTCCTTTATTGAGTGTGTGGTAGCACAATGTGAGCGGGATAGGCTGTGAGTGTTAGAGGGGGAGCCGGTTGTGGCTCTCCCCGACCGGAGTGGGAGCCGGTTATCGCTCCCCGGAGAGGTTTTTCATGTGTATGTATTGTGAATATATACGACGGAGTTTTCCTCAATTTTCTTGTGTGCGTTTTATGTGCGTGGGTGACCCCGAAAGCACAACAAAAAGGTATCAGAGCTCAGGTGGAGCGAGGGGTTGCCGGATTCGCACTCGAAGCGTACGGATTCAAGAAGGGAAAAGAAAAAACTAAGTCAGTCGGAGTTCTCGCTCGTAGGGTTTTGTTCGTCTCGACGAGACGAGTCCAACAGAGTGCTCGGAGTTGAGTTTCCTCACCGGAGTAGGTCGAAAAAGTGATTTGAAAGGCGGCGGGCGGAGGCGGAGGCGGACGGTCTGGTTCAGATCGGTCTCGAAAAACGTGATCATAAATTTTTTTGGAGCACAGGGTTTTGTTCCTCGTTTCAAGACGATCGCGGGGATATAAAATTTGTCGCCGGACGACGTCGGGGTGGCCCGCACGCGCCGGTCAAAGTTGCGTGTGGTGGGTCAACAGTGGAGAGTTAGATCCACGCGCCTATGGTGTTCCACGCACGGCAGTAGGTTGAAGAAGGTGGGAGGGAGTTATCCCACGCTTCAGGTGCACCATAGGGACTGCCACGGAGGATGGTCAACTGCCACGTCATCCGGTCAACGATGACATGGTGCCACGTCAGTAGAAGGTTCACATGGTTACCGGTTTGACCCTTTGACAGGTCAAAAAGGTCAGAGGGGTCAAGTGGGGGTCAGAAGGTTCATCTATGTGTCAAAGGGGTCAGATGACACGGGTCAAAAGGGTCAGGTTACTGTGCAGATGGGTCAGAAGGGTTCCAGAAGGCCATATTGATCTTTTTGAGGATGGTTCATTGGGTTTTTCGTGTTTTCGGGGCCTATACAGCTCCGTTTTTGACGTATGAGTAGTGGATTTCGACTATCTCGACGTTCCGGATCCAACCATGCGCTCCATTTTTCGTGTAGAGGCTCGAAAAAATTTATTATTGCTGGATTGAGCCAGATTTGAACGTTCGGAGGCGTTTTGGGTTGTGAGGAGGTTGTTCCTAGCTAATTGGACGGTTCCGGATTCACTGGTGGGCTTTGATTTGATTGATTCGAGCCGGATTTTGCGGTCCTCGACACATCCTGAGAGATTGAGGAGGATTGGACACGGTCAGGTCAGTCTGATGGGATGTTGTTGAGTCGGAGGCAGACCAGGGATGATCATTCGCGTTTGGCAAGCAGGGATACACTCTTTCGGGCTATTGTACTCTGGTTTGGGGGTGCATGGAGGCTCGTCTGGTTAGTGACAACAGGCGCTTGCAGGAGCGGTGATTTTTGGGAGATCCGATGGGAGTTCTGGAGGTGCTAAGAGAGCCGGGTATGGAACGTGAGTGAACCAAGAGGCAGGATGAGACCCGGGAGAGCTGGCAGTGAGTGGCGGGAGACCGGGAGGGTGGCAGGAGTGGCGAAAAGGTGGCGAAATAGGCGAGCAGAGTTGGATTGCTACACACCCAGGAGTATTGGACAGACTTGCAGTGATCGGAGGTTGACCGGAGCAATCGGGTGATTGCGGATTCGCGGCAATGGAGCCGTGGCGGCGATGAAGCCGTGTGGATCAGTCGGAGATGCTAGCAAGCAAGGAGACATTCAATCGAGTGGTGTACCCGGGTGGGGTGCGGAGAAGCTTGGTTAGAGTTGGCAACAGGCGCTTGCTAGATTGACAGATTGGGGTTGGTCAATAGTGATCGGGAGGCAGTCTGGGTCAATCGGAGCCACGGATATCTAGCAGGATTGGACGGCACCCCGGTGGGGGGGGGGTGCACGCATCCCGTGGGGGGGTGCGGGGTGCGGATGTCAGAGAAGGAGTCAGCCCTTCGCAGATGGTGTGTGAGATCATTTGGGGAAGTGCCTCTGGTGTGGGCAGAGGGTGGCCCTGCATTCTCTTGACTGGCTTGGATGCTAGAGTGGCGGAACGCAGCTCGACATAGCTGCGCGCACCCCGGTGGGGGGTTGCAGGCGCTTCAGTGGGGGGGCGCCGACACCTTGGCAGGAGGTGTGCGAGTGGAGGCATCCTAGTTGAGGGGGTGCAGTACTCGGATTCTCTGATCGGCTGCGGAGAGACTAGCTTGCAGGGATACATTCATTCAAGGGTTTGTTTGGAGTTGGCAACAAGCGCTTGCTGGTTGTAGCAGATTAGAGATGGTAACATGGGGAGGTTGCTGGGACTACTTTTACCCACTCGGTGTGGATGGGGTGATTGTTGGGTCCACCCCGTGTGGGCCGAAGAGGGTTTGGCCCAAGGTTCGCTAGGGTTTCCTGTGTAATACCCTAGGTCTATAAATACTTGTGTTTGTCTCCTTTATTGAGTGTGTGGTAGCACAATGTGAGCGGGACAGGCTGTGAGTGTTAGAGGGGGGGAGCCGGTCGTGGCTCTCCCCGACCGGAGTGGGAGCCGGTTAGCGCTCCCCGAAGAGGTTTTTCATGTGTATGTATTGTGAATATATACGACGGAGTTTTCCTCAATTTTCTTGTGTGCGTTTTGTGTGCGTGGGTGACCCGGAAAGCACAACACTAAGGATGTCTTTTCTTAGGATTTTATGTTGAATACCTCCACTGCTATTGAGATTTGGATTACTAATAGCAGCGCCATGAAGAAAGGGAGTCATTTGGCTAGTACATACAAATGCAAGGCTCTTAGTCATTACACAAGGCTGAAAGACTACAGTCAAACTGTCAAGGCTTTCCAAAATTTCGCAAGGCATAAGCGCAAACCATCACATGCCATTAAGAATAGCTTCTTCGATCCTCATGTCTTTCATGCACCACAGCGTCGTGCACTGCACTAATATCCTTTATTTGCTCGTTTCCCTCTAGTTTTTTTTGTGTGCAGGTGCTAGTGTATTTTTCTTATGCAGGTATTTATGTGTGTTCGTAACTGCCTTTGCATAGTTATTGAGGGTAGGGGTTCTTTATTGTTTATTTTAATCTTTTGATCTCATCGCCTTTGTTTACACCCAAATTTGGCAAATTTAGCCACATGACATGACTAATGGCCAAAAGGGATAAATTGAGCTTCACAGGCCTGATAATGAATGATTGAATGCCCAATTAATCTCGGTACGACAACTAACCCGTCTTGGTCCAATTCGTTTCATTCTTAGAATTAATTGATTTATCTCTTAAGCCATTTAAAATATAAATGGTCAATTAATTAGAGATAATGCAAAGACTTATCTCTAACTTCCGACAAAGTTAAGGAAAGTGGTTATATATAATCCCATTCCCGCCTATTTCTTCTACAGCGTGAAAGAGACAGAGATGGCCAAGGCCTGAACTCTTCAGTCATTGGTCGTCCATGTTTCAAGGAGAGGAGGATAAAGAGATAAGGCAACAAAGAGGCCTGAGGAAGATGGACTCCTGAGCCATTGGTTCTCGCACTTGGAGGGAAAGATCTGATATACGGATTGCACAAAAGGCTAACAAACTAGATGAGGAGCAGCTTCAACCGTGTAACCAATTCCTGGGCAAGAAATTCACGATCAAAGCACCAACAATCATGGAACCCGTGGCCTATAAATACAAGAATCATAGAAAGATTAAGGGTTCCTCAACCACAAAGCTAACGCTTACAAACTACTTTTCTCAGAGTTTTATCCCTCCACTCATGTGGATTTTATTGTTCTTTTGGTTAAACGTCTGCCTAGCTCTGTTTAGCTCTCGTTCTTTACATTTCCATGTACCCCAACCTTTGTTAATCATCATTAATAAAAGTTGGTTTTATTTTATCTAGTTACACTCATTTTTCAGGCCGTTTGGGAAATTATGAGTCCGTTTTGATAAGCCACGATGAACCTGTGTGATTCTGCTCTTCGGATTACACCGATCACATACAATACAAAGTTAGAAGAGGCACGTAGACCTTTACAAAGTTTGAGAAGGCATGAGCCCTTTTCAATATTGGACTGTAATCCAGTCCTGGCACGCCCGCTCTAAACTGCTCAGTTCTTAATGTTTACGTTCAAGCCTTCGCGGTTATTTGTTACTTTTTGGAGACAAACAACCTCCCAATAAGGTTTGTCCTTGTACTATTTCCTTTTTCAATATATTTGTTTCTCTTCCTTAAAAAAAAAAATATCAGAGTGATAAAAAAATAGTAATAACTTTAGTTGGCCGAACCACCAATCCGACAAGGTCTACCAGTTCAATGGGATGAACTTTTAGGCCAAATCATACAATTCAATTATTTCGGCATTAAGGTGCGCCTGTCATGCGTAAGCCAAATCGCCAATATCTGCTAAGCAGGACCAGACCACAGAGGATTTGACCAAATCAAGACGAATAGTCCGCGTACAAGGTTTCAGTCACAAGGCCATCATGTGGCACTCAATGAGCCATGCATGAGGTCACTTTAAGAAGTGGTTATGGCCTGTGCCAAGCACAAGCTTACTTGGAGGCTTGGAGCTTAAGCTAAGTCACTAAACCCAGAGAGGTATGTTGTTACTATTCATATGAGCTCTGCATTTTTTTCTTTTTAATAAAAACACTTACTTAGCCATCAAAGTGCCTTCCGGTCGTAATCGGCCAGTCAGACACTAATAGTGGTTCCTTATCTTGCAAATCTAGGTTAAGAAGATGAGCTTCGTTCCAGATCCGAACACAAGATCCGTTTGAGAGAACCAGATCAAACACTACCCCACAATAACCCCAACTAATCAAAACACCAATATGTACTCTATGAAATTCAATTTGGGCACTCTTATCTCACATGGAGTTTAGTTAGTTTTGCGTCAATTGTTATTTGCGTCAATTATGACCCTGGGGGTAGGTACAGTAGGCCTGGGTCTAGGCCCCCCAATTATTGGCCCAATTTAAGGGCCCCCAATTAGATATATGTATGTCGGTAAGTAATAAATTATTAATGTAGCGCTATTACAACTAGATGAGGATTTAGCCCAGCGGAAAAGCTTTCTATTTTCAGGGTATATGCCAGTGTTTGATTCTTGACTGGGTTTTTACTTCCTTTTTTCTATCAATGAGATTTCCAATACAAAAGGTTACGAGTTTTTTTTACTAAACGTATTTATGGTTATCTTTTTCGTGGTTTGGTCAAATTATTTTATTTGATGTCTCTCTTGACTAAAATAGTCGAAATAGATACTGAAATATATCATATTTGGGAAATAACTACTTATTTTAACCTTGGTAAACTCTTTTGCTAGAAAAATTTGTACCGCCTTTAATCTTTTGAAAGGTTGTTTCATTAAGTTTCTAGTGAAATTACCTCAAAAAGATGTTTCAATTGTGCGATTAATGATATAAATATTGAACTATGTTCAAACTATCATCTTGAAGTTAATGTTGGTTCTTTAATTTTTTTCGTTTTAGGAAAAAGATAGGATCCTGTTTTACATTCTCGTTTAGGGCCACAAAAATCTCAGGGCTGGACCTGATCAAAGTTGAAATAATTTTATAAAAGACAAAAGTAATACAAAAGATTTATTGTTTTCAAATTATATTTGTCTTTGAGGAATACTTTAAAGTTTTTTTGTTAGAATTTTATAGTGTTTAGTTTACTCACGTTGAGGGGAAATAAATAATGTAAAAACAAGTATACACAAAACTAACAAAAATTCATAGACAATGTAAAAAAAAAATATAACATTTAGTAGCATCATCTTGGGAATAATTTTGGAAATAGATACTGTTGTGTGGAGTTTTTGAATTATGACTTGTGCACTCCATTTGGGACTTAAATGTTGTTTTTCTTAATTGACTATTGTGTTGGTTGTGAACCCGGAATGGGAATTGAATGTTGCTTTTGCATTCCCGTAACTGAAAGATTTATTTGCTTTGTTGAATGCTCTTATGCGACAAGAGTTATAGAATTAGTATCTGAACATGAAAAATTTACAGCTTGAATTTTAGATCGAATAGACTTTTAATGATAAATTTTGAAATTTATCATACCAAAATTTGAATTTTATCTAAACTTTTTGCATGTCAAATTTATCATCTCTTTTTTTTGCTCTATCTTGTTTCCTAAATTTAAGATCCCATTAGCATTTATTTTGTGCATTAAATGGATAATTTGGTATTGGTAATCTTAGCCGATTATGGAAGTCCACATAACTTATTAATCTTTGTCGAATATGGAATGGTAATGGATATATGGTTGGGTTTAACTTTTCAAGGGTAAAATGGGTGAACCATATATTTAGGGAATAACATAATAGTTGATGATGTCATGGTTGATAACATAAATAGGAGTTGGATTTAGAACTATGCTTTAATAATTTCAAATTAGAAGAGGAGATAAAAGTAAAAAAAAAAAAAAATTATGCTAAGGCTTGAGCGGCATCCACAATACAAGGTAAAATTTCACTGACACCTCGTAAGCATCGTTTCTCAATTTTCAGAGGCATCCACAATATAGGGTAAATTTCATTGACACCTCCTAAGGTTTGTCTTAATGACAGATACCCCACTTACGTATAAGAAATAACTATAAAACCCTTATGATTTCAATTTTCATTTAACCAACAGCCAGCAAATAACTGTTCGACCAAACACGTAATAAAATTAGTCAAAAGTGTCTTAAATTGACAAATTCACCTTTATTTAACATAAAAATTGAAAGCTATCAATTCTCAATTTTTGACCCAAAAGTAATGCATATGAACTTTTTGCCATAAATCGATTCTTTCGAGTAGTAAAAAAATAAAAAGTAATTATCACTGGGTTTACACTTTTTAATCTAAACAACTCCTCCAATAGGGGAAAAAGAGTCATTTTGATTTAAAATAGTAAGTGAAAGATAATATTTTTTTATTACTTTTTTCGTTAAAATTGGTGATATAACTTACTTTTGGCTAATTTGATCATGTGTTTGGACAAACATTTGTCAATTGGGGTTGTCGGTGAAACACATATAGAAACCACAGGGAACTCATTGTTATTTGGGAAAATGACCAAAAAAATGGTAGTTGGGGGGCAAAAAATGACGATTTCATGGTCATGGTTTTGGAAATTACCAATACATGACACAGAGAAAGATAATTCCACATACATGACATTTTATCACTGCGCTACCCAAAATATCCCTGAGTGTTTTTTTTCCTCCAAATCATGCAAAACCCTAAGTGCAATGATTTTGAGGTGCAATGTTGGTTCATACAAGGTTCAAACCTAATTCAGTTATGGTGTAATGTTTCAAAGGTCTGTCCAAACAATTTGATTTGACCAAAAAATGGCAAGACAAGTTGACCTAACTAACCTAAATGTAATGAGTTTGAGCTGATCGAGAGAAAAAAGAGAGCAGTCTTTTCACTTTTCAAAACAAAAAAATATGATTTAGACATCACAATGCGAACCCAATGTACTCGCTTGAGTGCAATATAGTTTCATACATGGTAGAATATAGTTTCAGTAGGAGTGCAATACATTTTGATTCAGGTGCAATATGTAGTTTCATAAAAGGAGCAATTCTCAAAGGGTACAATGTTAATTCACTCAAGGTGCAACGTTTTTTTTATTGAATAAACAATAGTTATTTTTTTCAAAACCAAATGGTTGAAATTAGACATCACAAAGCGAACCCAGTTGTCATCACTTGAGTGCAATATAGTTTCATACATGGTGCCATGTTAATTCAGTCAAGGTGCAACAGTTGTCCTCACTTGTGAGAGAGTCTTTCATCTTAACTTTCCCCTCAAATGGTGCCATGTTAATTTAGTCAAGGTGCAACATTTTTTCCGATACAAAAAGTTGGATTTAGACATTGTTACAAGCACATAGTGAACATATGGAGCTTCAGGATGTGAAGCTATGAATATACCCATCTTTTGGAGACAAAACCCAGCGAGTAAAACTACACGTTGAATAAATTCACACAACTTGAGATAAGATAACAAAATCTATAGACATGGGAATCCATTAAAATCTTCAAAGGATGCATCAAATTATTTCTCCTCTAATGAAGATCAACACTCGACCCACCTGTCATGAAGCCCCTCGTTGAAATCATCGAAATCTCTTGGCGTTTAGTGAGACTCGGGCATTAAACATTGATTTCGAAGACTGTCATTCATTCTTTCTAAAAGCCTCGGTTAACCTCTCGGTTAACCTCATCAGAAAAATCTCTCTTCCCTTTCTGAAAGCCTTGATTTTGAAGTCCAACTAACGTCGATTCGAACTCAGCATTGATCGATTATGCGACTATGTTTGATTTAGAAGTAACAAGTTGGTTGGGTTAATCTGTGCGTAAGGAAAAAGAAGGGCGGTGTGTGTTAGGACTTCAATAATGAGAAGAGTATTTTGAATCTGTAATTTGTTGGTACTATATATGTGGAATTATTTTTTTCTTGTCATGTTATTATTGATTTCCGAAACCCTTACCATGAAATCGGGATATCTTGGTCATTTTCCCGTGTTATTTGTCAAACATGAGAGTATATCCGTCATTAAAAAAACCTCATGGTGTCACTGAAATTACCCCACAATATACCATATATGCTTGCCTTGACAAAACCAACTTCCGTTGTATACGAGCCACTCATACTCTCACGAGTCACGAGGCCCTCGAACCTTCCCGCCGACGACACAATCAATACATCAGCACAAAACCATCCAATTCCATACTCGAACCCTCTCAATCGTTCCTTCACCGCCTAATCGATAATGTCAGAATCGCTATCGAATATACAACCACCACCGCAATACGTTGCCTAAGAATCGTCCTCAATGTTCTTCAGCGATTACATCCAACGGAGGCTAGCGTCTCTGTTGCGTCCATGGCTTCGACAGGACCCTGAATTGGAACTCAAACTAGGGTTTCTCAGCTCCCACGGCGTCGCTAAGAACCTCAGCTTCGACCCTTTGCTTCTAAACCAGCAGCTGTTTGATGACTCCTCTCTGTGGTCTTTCAAGGACGTAACGGTCGAACAGTTGAGCGTTCGAGTATCTTACTGGTCTTCTCCCAACTTCATACTCGAAGTTCACGGCGTCCGTGTCACTCTTTCGCTAGGGTAAACCAGTGTTCACTCTTCATCTCCACCCCTGCCTCCCTGACCCATTTTTCAACCCAAATTTGGGTCAAAACTCCAGTTAATTATGCATTCTCCTACGATAAATCCTTATTTTTCCCCAAATCAATTGTTGTTTTTTTTGTTATTTAACTCTAAAATTTGGGTCAAAATGGCACATTTGTAAATAATAAGATAGTTAATGGATGAGTCAAGAAAACGGGTTGGATTTGGTTTTCCCGGATTTGGATAAGAAAAAGGGTAAAATTTATCCAAAGGGGTAGAACTGAGAAAGGGTATGCAAAATAGTATACCATTCGAGATGAATTTCTAATGTTTTTATTCAAATTTTTGGTTTGGGTTGGAAAAAGTGTAAGGATTGGAGATGCTCTTTAATTTGCGTTTTGCTGTATGTATTGTGTATTTCTGCATACGTTTAGAGTTCATGTATTTTTTTTTTTTGAAGGGAATTAAAGGAGGAAAGAGGTTTTAGAACAAGGCGGATATTAACAGATACGGCTTTGGAGGATAAGGAGAATGCTATAGCTGAAATGGATCCTGAGGTATTGGTACTTGCTTGCTTTCTTATACTGAGAAAATCAAAGAAGAAAAGAGCGCAGTTTATCGTATAACTTGGCTCATTGTGAAGTTAGTCCTACGACAAAGGTAGCTTTGATGCTAACAGAAGTTTGAAGTCTTGAATGACAATGTTTTTTTTTTTTTGATTGGCGACTTGAATGACAATGTTAAAGATTATACCATGGCAAGGACACCCTGTTGGTTGTGAGAACCAGTTAATATCACTCGCTTCCTGTTCATTTAACAGAATGAAGCAAACAAGAAGAAAAGAATCACAAGCACCTCAATAGAACACAAACTCTTCGTTCGTGGTATATTATTAGTCAAGAAAAAGTCAACATGCATGACATGTTGTACAGTATGTGTATGTCGCCCCGCCTCATTGGTGATTTGATGGTTTGTTATTTGGTCTTAAACCTTATCACCAATGAGTTACTATAACGTAGGCATTCTGTATAAATCGTGGTACATCATGTTTTGTTCGTAGGGTTTTTGATTAATGAAACATAACCTTAGAAACCATTTTTTTCCCCAGACTACGGACCCCCTACCACCCGCTAACCTTACTTGTAGCCATAGTAGTTCTAAAGAAGCTTGGAAACAACTTAATAAAAGGAAATTCTAGCAAAAAAAGCTAGATAACTGAGAAAACATGAAAATTGTGGAAGATGAGAAGATTGAAGCTTAAATCCTGGAAGTAAAGAGGACCACCATTCAGGCCCGGCCTTGGGCATAAGCCCACCAAGCTGCCGCTTAGGGCCCCAAAATTTAGGATAGTTATATGTATAAAGTAAGTAGCAAGTACACATAATATGTCGATTTGGTTGAGCGGTAGGGATGTTTACCTTTTAACACTCATGTCAGGAGATCACGTCACACGCTCCTCTTTTTTGTTAATTCTAAAATTGTTTTCTCTTACAAAGATTAGTAACAAGATCAAGTCACATGACTCTCATTTTTTGAATCCAAAATGGTTCTCTTACAAAGATTACCAACATGTTTACTTGAAACGTAAAATGAAATACTATTCTTCTCAAAAAAATTAAACCACTATAATTATTTATACGTCTTGTAAAGAAACTTTATACTATCACTCTTGTAATATCAATTTTTACTTGAATCATTTTAATGTGACGTCATATACATCTACTTTAGGTTCTATAATCTTTTAAAAATATTCATTTGGAAGGTAATGTTTATCGTTTTGAATTTTGTAAAGAAGAAATCTAGGGCCCCATTTTGTCATCTAGCTTAGGGCCCCAGAAATCAGAGGGTCGGCCCTGCCACTATTAGGTCATAAGAAAACATTTTTCCCATGCCAACACAGAATTTTAAACTACTCTTTTAGAGTTGGAGGAAAAGATTCTCACTTTCTAAATTTTAGCTGTCGTTGTCCACTTATAAGTTCTGCTAGTTACAATGTAATGGCAATCCTTACATGCATTCCCGACCAATAACCGATTTCCATTCCACTAATTGAGCCTTAAAGCATTAACGTCCTTGTTTGCATTTTCACACTGAATTGGTATTGACTACATTTTCTGACTTGGTTAATTTAGTTTGGCTTAATCTGCTTCACAGGGTAATGGCTCGCATCACCCTTGGGGATTCACTAATTTGAGTACAAGCAGTAGGAGGCTACTTAATTCAACATATATAGGCTTGTTTGACATTTTTGGTTTTTTAGATTGGACTACAAAGTGAAATACTAATCAGTAACGACAGGTTCTTTGATGGATTACAGGGTAGAGATTTACATGAAGTCATGCAAACGTTAGCAGACATCGATTTCACAAGAAATCAGAATACTTTTATCCTTGGTGAGATACTAAAATGCTGTCAGCTGCAGATGCATGACATTCGTCTTCAAGTGCAATTTCCTGCTTTAAATGATACATTTGGATTTGTGTGTGAGATAAAGGAGATCAATGCAGAATCTATGTATACTGAGAATGGTTGTATTTTGAAAGGACTTATTAGTTCACTTTTTTCTCCTTCAAAAGAGGGATCCTTCAGTCTTGATGTGAAAGGTATTGAGATTGGGTTGAAGAAGAGAGATAGAATCAGCTGTCCAATAGGTTCAGCGGATCTGTTCACTCGCATCAAATTCAACGGTCTGCAGCTTATGGGTGTCAATCTTGATGTTCCAGTGTTAAGTTTTTCAGTTTCTCCAGAAGACCTTCCCATTGTTTTCACATGTTTTACACTCTCACCGAATGAATCCAATCATCCTAGAAATGGTAGGCTTCTATGGAACATAGCTGCAAGCAGAATTAGTTATCTGATGTTGACTTCAAGATTGACATTGTATAAGTTGGTTGGTATTATCTGTCTGTGGTTACGGTATGTCAATGCTTATGAGAATCTACTTATGTTGGTTGGATATCCTGTGGACAACGTTATCGAACGATCCGCTGTTAAGATGTCCAAGGACAATCCCTTCTCAGTATCTGTTAAAAAGCAATGGAAGATGGTTTCTGAAATGGAAAAGAAGCTGCCTGCTGAGGCTATTGCACGGGCCCGGCGAATAACCCGTTACAGAGCAGCTTTAAATATTCGACAAACAAAGACTCATTGTGGTAGATTGTTGGTTACTCGCTGGGGATCCTTCGAGAGGGTCCTTGCACCGCTACGGCTTATTTGGAGCTTTCTATGTGGAGCACTAAAGTCATTATTGAACTTACTTTGGCCAATATTCTTGGATGTTCATTCACACATTGATGGACAGAGTGGTGTTTCTGAAGATTCCTGTTTACAAAGTTGCTTTAGCATAAGCATGGGAATGATTTCATTGGTTTTGCCAGTGAATAGGGTTCAGAGTGCTATTGGTGGGGACCCAATTTCAACTGCCGGGAGCTCATCCTTGGGTGTAGTTTCATTTTGTGTTTCAATTGACAGCTTGTTCTTAATATACACACAGGCAATTTGTGAACAGTGTTTTTTCTTTTCTTGTGGGAACTTGAAGGTTATGTCCTCATCTCATGCTGAAGATGGCTTAAATAATAGTAGATATCTGAAGGGACACTTGAAAAACAAAGTTGGTTATTCGAAAACCATTATATGGGGTGAGCCTGCACAAATGTTTTGTCCAGAAGATACTACAAGTAATGCAACTGATAGGTCTTCTGTCTCGCCCTTGTGGAATATTCTAGGTGAAATGAGGTTAAATTGGAAAAATTGTTGCACAAAATTTGAAGGGAGTATGATTCAGTGTTTCGAAAATCCTTTGATTCTCTGTGAGATAAAAGGATTTACGACGGATCAAAGCCTCAAGAATTTGAGTTCTGGGTTTCGGAAATGCAGTTTGATGGTGGGAAAATTGAAGTTTGCTTTGGATTATCCCTCGATATTATCAACTACTTGGGTTCTGAGACAGGTACAACATGCTCTTTGTTGGACAGATTTCAGCAGGAGAGCTCAAGTTGTTTTGCCTACTCCAATGACATGTGAGATCCCACAAGCAATCAGTTGGGATAGTCAATGCAATTCATATATCAGTGAAATGGAGAAGACAATGCTTAAAATGCTTCCACAAAAACATATTCAAATTGCAGTGCTCATTGCTGGTCCTCTCATCAAAATGTCACTGAGAAAGGAGGGCTTCCATGACGAGTACAAAAATGGAAGTCATGCCTCTAGCCAGGATGATCGTCACATTGAATTTGATGTTCACAATATAGAACTTTCTGTTTGGCCCACTTTGAACTCTGAGTTCGTAGCTTCTACTGACCAGCAAGGATTGAATCATGCAGGGCGAGAATCTTCCAGGTTTAAGGAACCTCAAACAGTTGAAGTACCTAAGATGAATAATGAGATATACATGTGTCAGGGGAAAATTTTGCACGGTATTTACGTAAATGTTATTGGTTTAGAGGCTTACCTCCATGACTCGGCAGAAAATCAACAGTACCGAGCTATTTTGCTGAATCCAACGACTATCAAGTTATCATGCTTGAGGTAGGATCTTAGTCACTAATTGTCCCTCCTTATCTGGATAGTGTGGTGGTCCCTCTAGATGAAGCACATTGAAAGACCTTGCTATTGCTTATTGTAGCCAGTAGTTCCATTCTTTTGGCCACCTTGGACTTCATTAAAACATGTTTTTTTTAACAGCCTTGTGTACCCATAGTCATGTTGCACATATCAAAGGCTCTTTTTGGCAAATTCTTTTGGCCTTGTTCACTTCCCATTTTTTAACTTTTTTTCAAAAAGATTCTCCACTCATTTTCCCTCCCTCCAATCATTACTCACACTTCTCTATCCACTCATTACCCTATCTCCAATCATTATTCTCATTTCTCTCTCTCTCTCTCTCTCCAATCATTACCCATATCTCCAATCATTATTTTCATTTCCAAAAACGAAACCAAACACTATCTAAAAAATATATCTCAAAACTCCTAACCAAACACAGCTTTATATTTCTTAATGAAATTGTTGATTTCTTTCTTAGGGACTTTTAATTTTTCATTCTTTTGGAATAATATGGAAAATACCAAAGGTAATCTGACATGGAAATATTGGAAGTTCTCATAAGGACTATCAAAGTAGCAAATGCAATTTCCCATAACCTTCAAATATTTACTTTTAGCTCTTGTTGTCAAATTAGCAATCCTCATTTTTGGAGTTATAACCTTGTTGACATAGCAATGAAGGGATAATATTGCCTTGCATTTATTTTATTGTTCATTCGTGTACCAAGTGGGTGATTGCCAGTTGTCCCAAAACTGAAAGTGTTAGGAAATGTCCACAACAATGTTTATCAACTCACCAAGGTGTCGAACGAGATGATGGATAACATATGCATAAGCCGCTGGGCTTTAGGTGTGGCAATTTCGGGCTTGACGTGGCCCCAGGATGTCAATCTATTGTGCATGTCTCTCAATATTTTCTTGCTGGTTGTTCCAGCCTACTGTTTAGCACATCATCACTTATTCCGTTTTCCTCGTTAGATGTTAAGTGTGGTACACTTATCATCATATTTGCACACACATGGTTAGCTTCTTGGAATACTGGTGTTGACGACTAGAAAGGTACTTATGTATTACATATACGAGTCCAACTTCTAGAAGTGGAAATTTTCTTGTACATATATTCCAAAGGAAAAGCAATCTAGGGGTTATGTTTTGGTAGGGTTTTTTGACATTACATGAGAACGCTTTGAAGTCCTAAAGTTAGTTGGGTTGAGTTTGATTGGCCAAGCTTTGCATGTTTAACTGGTTGCCCAAGTCTATCTAGCATGCACACATCACGAGTCCAAGGTAAAGGTGTGCACTTGTCCTTCCAAATTTCATGCTTCTTGGTTAGCCATTGATTTTACTTCTTGTTTAGCTTGAAGACCCTCTCACTGGAGTGTAGGATGATTTCCAGCTTTATGATTGTTGGAATGAGGCCTGTTTTGTGATTTGTAACCCTCTTCTCTCTCTCTGATAATGCCAGTGCTTTGCGTTGTATGGCAGGGAAGATGTTCATTCATTTAGCACATCAATTGTTGCATTCTCAGCAGCTTTGCATGGGATGGCGACAGGAGTGACTGTCTCATTATGCATGGATAGATTGTCTACTTTGGTTGAGGTGATTTTAATTTTTGTTGTTGTAGTTTGGAGTCAGTATTTAATTATATTTTACGTTGTTCAAGTGCTGCATTTAGTATTATTTTCAAATAAAGTGCATCCGCTTGTTTCCTGGTTCATATTACATTTCCTCTCTCTTTGTGTCTTGAACAATTGGCGGATGCTTGTTGGCCATCTCTTGAATGTGACTGAGAAATGAGAATATGTTCCTCTAAGGCTGTTTGTTGTTCCTGTTACAGTCTTGAAACCATCTTCATTAAATACTTGGTTATGTACAATGGATCATACTTAATGACAACCCTAGTTTATATCTGCTCATGTCTATTGGGTGGTTGTATGGATGAAGAAAATGGCAAACTGCAAAGAGTCACGATGATCTTTTCACACATTGAGAATAACTTTTGCATACTTCCTGTATCACCATATTTGTCAATATCCTAGGTCTTAGGTTTGAAACTTCCCAGATGCTATCAACTCCTTTCGGGCCAGTCTATATTGGGCATTTGCTCTGACTTTAATTGGACCCCTCACTAGTGGACGGTGGGACTTAGTCAAGGTGTGTGTAAGCTAACTTGGACACCTGAGTTATCAAAGATCTTATGATTCAGGGCTCGGTTCATGATTCATGCGTAACTTGATTGTAATATATGGGTTAACCTATTTTGACATAGGATCAGCGATGCAATTGCGGTTAATTTATGATGGTGATTTGCAATTAATGATTGATGCGATTTTTGAATTTGTCAGGTCGGCCTGTTTTTGAACCATGTTTTACCTCTTTTTTGGTGTTAAAGATACCCAAATATTGGAGGCATCAACATCTTTAAAACTTGAGGGGGAGATTTTTCCAACATGAGGCTATGCACTATGCAATATGATTTCACAGAGCTAATGATGTCTAATTAGATATTTCAGTTGTATTATTAAGGTTTCTATTTCAGTAGTTAGAATAGTCATTGGGTTTTGAAGATTGTATTTATTATTAACTTTGAAAATTCACTTGGGTTTGAATAGTGAGGCAGGGAAGCATATTGAAACATAGGAACAAACAAGAGATCAAACTCACGTACACACGATATTGGGACTACTCTCTGTTTTTAACTATGAAAACGCAACAAATTTGTTCCAAGGCTTACATCTCAATTCATAATAAAACCCTACGTACTAGTACTAGGAAATAAAGAAAAGGAAGCTATGTAATTCTAGAAACCACTAATTCTTGTTGACCAAGCAAAAATGAAAAAGAAAAATCAAATCAACCCAAATTAGGAAACTAAATCACTCGTAACAAAATAATAAAATCAGTTTAGTGATAATCAAAATAATATTGCTAAACTTAATTACTATTTTGAAAAACCCAATCTGCATCAAATATTATCTAGGGTTTGGACGGTCCAAATATAAGAATCAATAAGTCAATTGAGAGAAAGGTCAAGATGTGAGAACCTTGTTCGTTTCTTTAGGCATTGATCCATTGACCATGCATCATTTCCTTTTCTATATTCTACTGAAGTTTTGCATATGGCTTCATGGCCTCTGGTGGACTCTTGGGTTTATCCCCCTTCCTGTCTCTCCAATTTTTTTTTTTTTTTTTCTGTATGCATACATATTTATGTACGTATGTTGACACCAGGGTTCCTCCCCTTTCTTCTCTCTCTCTCTCTCTCTCTCTCTCTCTCTATCTATCTATCTATCTATCTATCTATCTATGTGCTTATAAGTAGATATACATATCTGGTATGCTGACTTTATCCAATCATCTTGAATCACCCGAGTTTGGATCATATAGCCTATCCCCCTGCTCGCGATAGGTTTTTCGGCTGGGTGCTAAATTTCTAACACGAAATTCTCTGATGTATCACTACTTGAGTGTGTTCCGAATGAAATGGTGAAATGAATAAAGAGAACCCACTGTTGTTTTTATTAGGTTGATTTTCCAGATTACATCAGTAGACAGTAAGTCACTTGCCAAAAAGTGGCATGCAATTAAATGAATTCTCATTAGCTCTATTGGATATAAAACTGTTGCTTATGGGTGCTGATCTGTGGGTTTTCAGTGTTTTTTTGCCTTGGTAATTTAATGACGGGTTCTTTTGTTCAATCTGGTGTTTATGACCATGAGTCCGTGTCCTTGGTTAAATTTGAAGCCCCAGTTTTGCATTCTGCTACGTCAGCTGCCAGATGTGATTGCTGCATAAGTTACATTTACGTTTATCATTCTTATTTCTTACATTATACCCTCGATTTATGAAACTACATTGCATATATGGGTAGACGGCTACTTCTGACTTAAACTCTCTTGTAAATATGAGGAATTCTTAGCAAGTTCTGTGGACAGTTTTCAGATTTCAACTTCTCTTGGTGGGAAGCTTAAACTGCTGGCACTGTTTTCTTTTTGTTGAGCTTGTCCCACATCGACCATCACTCTAATAGCTACTATGAAATTAGTATACGAGCCTTGTGGACCTCTGTACTCCTTGCCAATATAGTTTTGAGTTGAATGATTTGGCATGCTGTCAGAGTTGGGCTTTGGGAGGCTTTGAGCGAGACTTGGTTCATTTTGTAGTTGTTTATTCTCCTCTTTGTGCCATAGGTACACCTTAATACTTCTCTTAGGCGAGGTCCTCTAAAATTCTGTCTATTTAATTACGTGCAAGTGGGGGTCACGCTTGGTCTGACATCAAACAATATCCACTCCCAAGTTCTCTACTAATTGCCCATTGATTTTCAGTTGGATGCTTTAACAACTTCTATCATTGAACAGAATAGCATTTACGTCCTTACATTAGTTTTGGACATGTAAAAAGTTGCTCAGGTTCATTGCTCGGCCGCGTGTTGTTTTTGTTTCTTAATGCGGTAATATGAGGTGACTTACTTTCCATTTGATCTTTCATTCACTAGCGTGATAGTATGTATATATTGGCCTTCTGCATTGGAGCAAGAAGCTAATTGACACTGAAAACTGATGTAACTCACTTCTTCTTACGAAACCTGTGTAGTGGCAAAAAATGGTCTATTCTTCCCTTTGTAACTTTGGACTTTGTTCTTTAAGATATTTCATAAAGTTCTGTACCCTTATCAAATGAAATATTGAGGGGTGGTTTGATGCTTTTTACATATTGGAAGATATGTTGCATTAAAGAATACAACTTACTGTAGGTTTTTGCATAATACTATACGCAGAATCTTCTACTCGGCCTTTTTTCTTATCTTTCTCGTTTTCTCTTTATCTGTTCTTTGTCTGGGTATTGTGCTTCATTGCAGACACATAGAAATGTTTCCACTGTCCCATTCAGATGATTGTTATTGTGTTTTTGGTGTCAGTCAGTCTTAGGGCGAGTAAAGATGCTCAACAATTCATTACAGCAATCAATAAGTGGACAGTGGAGATTAGGTGTCTGAAATGTTGATATATTCCTGTGCATGCATGTGTTATATGATCATTGTGTATCTCGTGAGTTCGTGATGTCAACAGATGGATGGGTGCTTTTTGTTGTGTGTCTTGTTTCATCTTGCATACACTAAGGTTAATAGCCTTTTATTTTCTTTGTAAGAGTGAAAACTTTTTTTTATTGCAGGAACTTGTTGACTTGCTTTCAGCAGTGTCATGTGTTGATTCGTACGGTGGTGTTATGTCTCAAGAATTAAGGAGGCAAGAGATGTCGGGCGCTGATTCTGCAAGTGAGGCGACACTGGTGACAAGAACGAAAAGGGTGTTGAGCTGGACAAAAGTTCTTTTTGTCATTACTAGCACTTTTGAGCTCAGGTCACTAGATCTGATCCTCCATTTCCGGAAAAGCAATAATATGGAGAGCTCTGTCGTACCATTTGACACAAAATGGGATGTCTACAATGCTGTTAGTAAAAAGTTTGCGATGGATGGTTTGCCTGTGTATGGAATTTTGTTTTGTGTTCAACAGACATCTTTGGAGTTTTTATGCAAGGAAAGTGAGCTGGAAGTTATTGCTGATCTCACAGAAATTCACTCCATCATTTTCAGAGATCAGAGTGACATTTGTATGACATTAGATAAATTTCAAGATAGAAATCTGCTGCATTCTCTGAGTTGCTTGTATGAACTCTCTCTTTCCCACTTTACATCTGCTTTGCGGTTAGCATACCTTCAGAATGACTTACCTTCAGGAAGTGGGAGTGATGCAGCTGAGGGCTCTTCTTCTGCGGGCAAGTTTTCGTTTGCAGTGGAGGATTCCGCTTCACCCCCTCAAGTATCAAACATTCCCAATACAGTGGTACCTACCTTTGGTACTTGGTTAGTTATGAACTTCACAATCAGCGAAATCTACATGACGGGATTGTTGGTAAAGAAGATTTTAGTTGGAGCTCAAAAATCAACTAAGCTTGAATGCTCACTATCTGTTGGTCTTGAATCCCGGACAATTACTTGCCATATACAGGTCATTATTTTCGCAATCGGAGGAAATGTTAAAGATAGCCTTGTTGCTGTAGTTTTATGCTTTACTCCTAGGTCATGGTTTTTTACTTCATGTCTCTGTCATTAAAATACAGAGTCTTTATTATAGGTTAATTTTGTGCCTGATTATTTAGTATCATTTTAACGTACTTAAGGATTTGGGCAGGGTGGTTCTGTATTCATTGAAACAGCAGCACTGGCAATGTTCATTGAATGTTTCGGTTCGTACCTTGGTTGCATCAGAAGTCTTTTACATGTAACATCTAGGCAGCACGTGGTTACTGAAACTGGTGAAGCAATGGCTATAGAGGATGGTCCTCCCAGTGAACGGCAAAAAAAGGTCATACAGCAAATGATATGGGAGCAGTTGGAAGTATTCACCGTGGATCTATCTCAACTTTCTCTGTTTCTTGTGGCTGCAGAAGAATCTGGTATAACCATCGCTAGGTCTGTTGTTTGTAAAACAATTCCATCATTTTCGTTTGGATCATGTTGAACTTCGGTGCAGGTGGACTTAAAGAACTTCAATTTGATGCTGATTTGCATTTGGAGCTTGAATTGGCCAATATGAGGAAAAGATTTTTATTTGATCTTTTCCGGTTGTCTGTTCTTTCACAAATCCTTCATGGAAATGTCGAACAACCCCCCAACGATATTCAGATTCATCATTTTTCATCTCTCATGCCGAGCAATTCATCTTCTCAGTCTGCACATGAAGATCCTACATTAGCATTTCAACTTACCGATGGGATTCATTCAGCTCTTTATGACACAAGTTGCTCAAGCCCTCGTTTTTGGCAAAAGGAACCCGTTGTGGATGATTCAGTATCTGGAGTCCTGCATTTAAGTCGTCAAAGCTATATATTAAAACAGTTAACTGCATCCATTGCCGCTGAGAAGCCTGTGCAGGGAGAGAGTCGGCTCTTAAATGAGGTTTGGGTTGGCACTGGTTCTATTACAGGTTTTGACATGACAATCTCGCTGCCAGAAGTAAAGGTCAGCCCTATTTCAATGTTATATGCTATTATTCCTCGGATATTTTCTATCCCTTATCACTGAAGGACTTTGACTGATGCTAAGGATACAGTTGGAACTTAGAAGCATGTATATAGTTACCATGTTTTTTGGTTCTCTCTCTGTCTCTGTCTGTCTGTCTCTCTCTCTCTCTCTGTCATGTAGTAATCGGAGCATGGTTAGTGCGAGTTGTCTAATGTCACAGATGTTTTATGTACCATTGGGAGGAATGCTGCAGTTGCTTTTGAAATAATTCACTTTGCGTAACTTCATTTTCTTGCATCAGATGCTTTCGTCTACTGTTGAATCCTTGTCTGGGGTTCTTGCCAAGAAGACATCTGGCAATGTCAAACAAAGGCACAAGTCCACTAACCAAGAATCTGATAGAAGTTCAGATGAAACAGTTCATGATGGTATTTTTAATTTTTCTTGAGGCTTTTTGGTGTTATACAATTCTCTTTCCAGAGAACTTTGGGGATATTTAACCTAATGGTATGCTCATATTGTGTTTAGGGGCTCTTGTTGCAATTCAAGATGTTCATCAGCACATGTATATGGCAGTTGAAGGCGGAGAAAGCAAGTACAGTTTGGTTGGAGCAACTCATTATTCACTTGTTGGAGACAGGGCTCTTTTCCGGGTATGGAATTCTATAACGTAGCATTCCTTTCCATAGACAAGCTTTGGGAAATACTAGTTTCCTTATTCTAGGCTAGTTTTTTCATATGACATGTTTCAAGAGCTATGTCATTGTTAATAAGAGTGACAGCTGCTAGGTTGGTTGGACGTTCGTGTGGTTTTCATTCCACTACCTGCAAGGAACAATCTTTGTGGAAGTTTTTTTTACTATAGGAATCCCCCTTTGTTGACTAGTACTACAACATTTGATTAATGGATTATACTTTCATCTTTCTCTGTCACCTTTTCTCTCATTAAGTGTCATCTACTTCTTGGCTGGAGGCCATCATATCTCATATCCCTGATCCATGATTGAACTTGTGCTTAGGTGAAGTATCAGAATCAAAAGAGATGGAAATCATCAGTTTTGTGGTTCTCCTTGATTTCATTGTATGCCAAGAGTGATTCAGGAGAACCATTGCGATTGAACTATCGCCCAGGATCTGGTTTTGTTGATATTTCCAGCACCAATGATGGTGGGCCTGCACTTTGGAAAATGATTTCTCGTAAACTTGACAGTTCTGAGGGTGATATAGAGTCAGAGTCCTACAACTTTTTAGCTAGGAATACATTTTATCTTGTAAACAAGAAGATTGACCGTGCCGTTGCTTTTGTTGATGGGGTTCCGGAGTTTGTCAACAAGCCTGGAAATCCTTTCAAGTGGAAAGTCTTCATTGATTTTCCTCTGGCTCATGATGTTGGGCTGCTGGATAGATATCCGGTGGATGCAGCTAGAACTAGCCTGAACCGTGATTTACATGGGAATGACGAGCGCATCTCTGGCAAACAGCAAAATCTTCCTTACATTGATATTATGATCGACAAGATCATATTGACCATTGTACATGAACTTCCAGATACAAAGGAAACATTCTCTCTACTTCAGGCATCTATCAGTGCCAGGGAATTAACAGTACAAATTCTACCTGCTAAAGTGAGGGTTATAAGCACATTAAGCATGGCGCTATACTACTTTGACTCCCAAAGTAACTCATGGTGAGAATTTTGTGCTGTTTAAGACAGTAACAATCCACAGCCTTATCTCTGCAACTTCAGCTGTGGTAGATTTACTTTTGTGACATGACTATGTTTTCTTACTTTCTCCTTGTGATTGCAATATTGCAGGCGAGATGTCATTCACCCAGTTGAAATATGTGTTTTCTACCGCTCTCGGTTCCTGATTAAAGGTTCAGAACTTGGACTACATAGGGTGCCTGTCCATTTTTATGCTAAAATGAAAGAGGTCTGGATCATGTTAATCACTTTATTGTCATTCTTTAATTACTGTTTTATGTTGAACATGTACTCATATCTTTGCATATTGGCAGTTCAGGATGTCAGTAAGTGAGCTTTCCGTGGACATACTTCTATTTGTGATTGGAAACTTAAATTTGGCTGGTCCCTACGCCGTAAAGACCTCTACAATTTTGGCTAACTGCTGCAAGGTTCTGTAATTTGCTGTAACTTGTTGATAAGAAGCACTTGTTGGTTGTTTCCTCCTTGTTTTTGTTAAATGTGATCATCTTGTTGGTTTTTTCCTTGTTTCTGTGAACCCTGTTCTCATCTCACAAGCATGCACATCTTTATGCTTGTACTTGCATTTTTTTTTTTTGTGTATGCATATCTTGACCAATATTTTCCACTCTCCTTGTTTCTATTGTAGGATTGAACAATTTTGTTGGTTATGAAAAGCTGGCTAAAAGCAGGGCATTGCAAATGTTCTTAGGGAGTCAATGTCTGAAATTACTTTGGGGCATAAGAAACTTCTTCCAAATGCTAGTGGTAGTGGAGGTCTCAAAAAGTGGTTCTTTGGTGTTCAGAATCTCGTGATTGATACCAGTCTTAGGCACTGTAATTCCATCATTTTTCATAGTAATGAGTGCTAGGGAATGCCCACAACTTATGATAGGGTCAAAATGGGGTGTCTGCACATCTTCACATTTTATTCTCCTCTTGTCGCTCGCTTGTCTTCGGTTAATTTTCATTTTCTATTTCAATTTGTATAAAGTGCCCTTTTCAGCCCGTACTCTTTTTTTTTCTTTTGGGTAAATCAGCTTGAAATAGAAAAAAGCCTAAGCGAATGTACAGCCCATGCTCTTGCCAAAATAGAAATGCAACTAACCACACCTATGTGGTGGATATCTATGTATGAATTTGTTTATACATAGATACAAATTGTATATATACTGCAATGAATATGTAGGTAGAGGGGCATATAAATGATGTAAGTATCACTTAAATACACAGCAATGTATCTGTGGAATATACTTGCGGATTTATTATTTAGAGACATTTGGTTATTCTCAATTAAACTGTTGGAGTATTGATTTGGAAGTTTCCTATAGTTACTTTTCATAGTATGTGCGCAACAAGAGAGTGAAAGTGAATCGAGGAAAAAAAGAGAAGGAAAAGAGGTGTTATGGTTAGCTTGCAATTTAGCCCAAAGTTTGTGGTGCCATTTTAAATCTCAGGGGTGAACTCCAATGCCAAACAAAAGTGACACATTGTTTTTTCTCGAATGGATAACAGATGGTGTTGGTTTTTTTTTTTCCCCCTGGAATCTACTGTAACTTTTAGGTTGAGATCCATGTTCCCATCTGTATGAACAAAAGGAAGAAAGAACAGGCCTCCAGGTCTAGTTCAGAAAATTGTAAATAATTGATTCTAGGACGAACATCAATATTTGCAGCTTCCAACCAGCATCGTAATTACCAGTTTCACTTTTGTCTTAGATCTTTCAAGTCCAATTCACATTGCGCTAGGGCTGGATAGTAATGTGCTATGAAGCACGGATACTCTATTTTGGCTTCCGTATCACGTATCGTATCCGTATCGGATACCGATACTCTCGGATACGTATCCGTTACGTTTTATAAAGTATCCATAATTTAAATTTATTTTTTTGGTATTCGGATACGTTTTGGGTAGCTAGGATACATCTCGGACGCGGGGGATAAATATGTTATTACTTGAAATATGTGTGTTAAAAGTGTAATTAGGGCTTTATATGTGTTTTCCCCCAAATCGATTGACATAGCTTCTGCTCTTTCCCACGTTGTGTGTATATATATATATATATATATATATATATATATATAATGGTGAACTTGTGTAATGGAATTTTAGGAATTAAAAATTAAATATATATATAATATATTTAATTTTACATTTTTATATTCAATGTATCCCCAACGTATCGTATCCGACTTTTTAGAAAAATCACGTATCTACGTATCCGTATCGTATCGTTTCGTATCCGTATCTCGTATCCGTATCCGTGCTTCATAGGTAATGACGTAATGTGCATACAGCTCTAGAACATTGGGAAAAGATGCCTGCGTCTGATTACAGAGGGTTTAGGGGAAATGAAGATCTTAAATTTGTGGTTCTAGAATGTAGAAACAAACTTGTGGGTTTGTAGATGATGACAAAAGGAATCAAATTATACGGCTGTCAGATTTGTAATACTAGTGCTATAGAGACCAGACAGTGATGGTTATGGTTTTTCTTGTGGAGTGACGGTCCAAATCCAAAGTACATGAATTGATTTGGATCGATTAAGCTTGATTGAGTATGGTTTGGGGATTCTACAATTGTCTTAGAAGCAGGGACAATTAATTGTTGAGGGCCTATGAAGGATCGACACTCCTATAGATCGCCGTATCCATGTTTGACGCTCCTGAGACGCGACAAGCCGGGGACATGTATAGGACACGCGTGCCCATTAAATGTTGATATTTTTTATGGTTGAGCAGCCGGGGACACATGGGGACACAACAGGGTTATTTTTATATTTTAAGAGCTTTTCTACGACAAAATGTCTAATTTCAAAAGTATTGGGTCAAAAGTGAAATAGAAAAAATATGTGTGTGGGCATACACCATGGTCGATGATGCATTCAATAGGAGTATTACCTAAATATTTAATGGTTACAATGTAGGTTTGTATAACATAGAACATATTTTTGGGAAAAATTGCCGTGTACTGCTGTTTCCTTGTCCCCAAATTTTTGAAAATTTCATCTCCCATATCCTGTCCATGCTACCTGCCGTGTTCATGTCTGTATCCTTACTAAAGTAAAACCTAAGCTAATAATTGGAATTTATGAGCATTCAGCTACAAAGAGTTTTGTAGCTTGACCTGAAATAGTCACATGTATTGCACATTGTGGGGCTAGTGGCAATTACCACACTCCAAACCACCTAAAACGCTAAAGTAAAACTTAAGCTAATAATTGGAATTTATGAGCCTTCAGTTACAAAGAGTTTTGTAACTTGACCTGATATAGTCACATTTATTGCACATCACGTGGATAGTGGCAATTACCACTCTAAACCACCTAAAACTCTGATGGTACCTTATATGCAAAAGAGATGATTATGATTGTTTTTTCGATATGGTGTTTGGTATCAATTTTATGTTTGATATGTCAAGTATGCTGTGATGGTGGGCTCTTTCCTAATTTTATATGCCTAAGCTACTCAGAGTCCGATGGTGGAAAAGTTATTTGGCCTTGTTTTATTTAGTTCTCTTCCACTTTATATATTTTTAATTTCGATAGAATCAATCCCAACATGTGAACTTGGCATTACAGAGGTTTGTTGTTGTGTTGTGAAATAGGTGGAAAACCAGTTGGGCTTAAATCTTCTTTGTCACTTTTATGATAACCAAGATGCGTTGGTACCCAGAAAGCAGTCCAGTACCATTGTGTTAAGGTACTACCCTTCAACTATTCATCCTTTTAATATTGTAAAGAGTTTCTTTCTGCCTACTATTTATAGAACATTTAGCCTAATGAGATTTAGAGGATTCTAAACGTAATTTGTCACGTTTGGAGCCTTGCTGAAGGAAGCTTATTGTTTCCCCGTCTTTTTCACCTGCTGTTGGACCTGGTTTGCAACCTTGAATCTGTTTCTGTCGTACTTCAGAGGAGAGAGTGACTTCTGCTTCATTAAATCTTGATTTCAATTATTCATGGTGGTATAACTAATATTCCCATAACAAGTTGAATGGAAGGAAAACGTAGGCAATTCTAGGATATATAAGTACAGATTTTTAGTTGAGGATAAAGCTTTCCAAAAGGAAAACTCTTCTTCCTCTCGAACATTGAGAAGTATTTGTTTCCTGTTTTATTTGAGTTACTCGTTGTATCCTCGATGTATCTTGGGGAGTCTTTGCAAAGTTAGTTTGTTTGAGAGAAAATATATGGTATTATATTTGAGAGAGACATTTGCAAAATTATATGGTAAATGTTACGATACTTGTTATACACTGTTGGTATAACTTTTCAGCAGTTTAAACTTTTGGCACTATTGGTGATCTAGCTGTGCATGGGATCTGGTATGAGGAGATATTTGTTCCCTCATTGGATCTCGTATCAGGAGGTACCATTTTATATGATACGTCAGGGTGATAAGAACTGCGATGCGAGAAAATGAGTGTAGCTGAAAATGAGAATGTTGAGATGGATGTGTGGTAAGACTGCGGGATAAAATTGGAAACGAAAACCTTAGCGGGATGGTAGGGGTAGCCCCAAAAGAAGATAAGATGAGATAGAATAGATTAAGGTAGTTTGGCCATGTCTATCGTACCTCGGTCGATGAGGTAGTTAGGAGGCGTGATATGGTTACAGTTGTATGAACCCAGAACAACGTCGGGGTTAGGATGATGGGCTTATTTTTTTTTGGCTGCCTGGGTTGCTGGGATTCCACATTCACATTCATATTTGAGATGAGGTTAATTTCCAAGTCATCAGCGAGAGATTTGAAGGCTATTTACGGGTTGTGAGGCGACAAAGAAAAGGCATTTTGGGTGGGTTATCCTTTGTAAGTACAAGGCCGTGGCTTTGGATCCGCACTTGTATTAGCATCACGATGGTCTCAGACTGTTTCGTGGTCTTGTATGGGTCAAATAATGGAATTGGGCAAGCACATGAATGTGGACTGATACTGTTGCACATTGGATAGGAGGAAGATGTTGGTTCAGGGAGCTAACGATTAGGCAGTCACGTAGCTCTGGTTGTTTGCGCGCGGCATGAGGGGGTGCATGCCACCAATAGGGGGGGTTGCATTGGACTTAGAATTCAGGGTGGGCTACAAGATTAGTGGTCTTGGGGCAAAGATGTGGAGTGGGATGTTACACTTGGCCTCAGGTTGGATCAGTAAGTGCATAGGCTTGTGAAGCTGGGTCTGGGTGTTAAGACACATAACTGGTTGTATAAATGAATATGGGTTGCTGGTGTGAAGAATGGCCACCAGTTGCTGTCGGCCGGGTGAATTGTACTCTGGCCGAGAAGGGAAGAAAATGCTGGTGGATCAGCATTCTTGGTGGGGAACAATTTTCTCGAACAAGACATGAAAAGGCGATTGTAACCCAAGGAGTGGGGCTTTGGAGGGGTATCATGATTGGGTGGAAGGTCTTTGTGAGTCATACTCATCTGGAGGTTGGTGATGGAAGTAAAATTTTGGAAGCATGTGGGGTGCGGGGAAGCGAGGTTGAGGGATGTTTTTCCAAGTATCTATCGTATAGCTACCGATAGGAATGCATCCGTTTTTTATTATCTTCAACAAACTGATGACGCTATAGTGTGGGATATTCAATTGTGTAGGGAGGTGCGTAATTGGGAGGAGGCATTCTTGGCCTTGCTTGTTAGAGTATATGATATGCAAAGGGTTGGAGAAGGGGGGATGAGATTCGTTGGAATCTTTCTAAGTCAGCATCTTTTTAGGTGAAGTCGTACTACCAAAATTTATGCGCCGTGAGTGGGGTGGGGTGGGTAATCCCTCCTCCTCTTGGTAAGAAATTTGGAAGACTAATGCTCCATTGAAGGTGAGTTTTTTTGGATGGTGTGCGGCCCAAGGAAAGATTCTTACTATTGATAATTTGTTTCGAAGTCGGAGGATCATTGTCAATAGGTGTTGTATGTGCAAAAGCTATGCGGAAACGGTTGATCATCTCCTCATTCCTTGTCCGGTGGTGTGGGAGCTTTGGACTTTGGTGTTTTCTTGGGTTGGGTTGAAGTGGGCCATTTCGAGAAATTTCATGGAGCTCTTAATTGCATGGAGAGGTGCTAGAGTGGGAAAATGAAGGAAACATGTTTGGGTCATGATCCCTCTTTGTTTATAATGTGGATAATATGACGTGAGAGGAACATAAGATGTTTTGAAGGGGTGGAACAACCCTTTTTCAAAATCTAAAGTTTTTTGACGAGTACTTGTATAGTTGGGACAAGGGGGATTGTAATCGTTCTCTTGACCAATTCATCAAAGTACGTCATCCATACCGGAAGTCTAATTAGATCCTTCATTGGAAGCCGTTCAACATTTCCATTACAATCTGGGAGAGGAATTCTTCCTTTGCAATCTAGATTAATATTATCAATGAAGAATTAGTAAATTTTACAAAGAGGTCCAACAATCTGTACTTGTCCTTTCCTTGCACCCCATAACATGAACCCAGTTAGAGGATATTGCAAAGCTCATTCGTGAGTTGTCAGCCAAGGTTGATCAAATTAATGTTCAAAAGAATGCACAATTGAGCAAGTCCCTGAAGTACTTTAGGCTGCCCACTCAAACCTGTCACTTTGATTCACCTATATACCTAGAGTCTATTCGGGTTGTTGTTCCTCACCAAGTTACTATTGCTTTTTCTACTTTTGTCCATTTCGACAGAATTGGTTGCAAACTTGTCACTGATGAGAATTTTCCAATAAATGTGATGTGATTGTTGCATTAAAAGAACAAAACCTTCCAATTGAACCACATCCACAACCTTATGTGATAGCCTTCAAAATGATAATTCCAAATTTCTAGTCTTAACATGATGCCTAGTGCCAATCAGAATGGGTTTCTTTGTATGCGGAACATGTTTATTGTGATATCCTACCGATAGATGTTGGTCATATTCTTCTAGTTCGTTCTTGGATGGATGATGTTAATGCTAGTAAAGTGCCGGAAAACGATCGTATTTGGTGTCATGGTAAATCTATCTTGCTCAAGTGTCAAACCCTAAACCAAATGATAAAGTGGCACAATCCAATTCTTCTGCTCAAGGTCCCATTATAGAAACACTTCCCATTCTATCCAAACCGCAGTCTGAGAACATAGGTGAGACTAGTCAACGAAGTGATTTAATGGTTAAGGAAATTCCGTTTTCCCTAGAGGTGGACACGTACCAGATAATTCTCTATAAGAGACCTCAAAGACTACACCAAATGACTTACCACTTGAGAGTACTGATGAGATGAACTGTGCTGAAATTAAACATATTCTCCCATTTGTTCATACCCCTGGCCTTGTTTGTGTTTCAAATTAATTGGACCTGAATGCAAATTTATATGATATTTTATTAAATTTGGGTATTAATCTTTTTTTTTTTTTTTTTTTTTTTTCATGTGGAAGATGTGTATCCTATTGAAGGCATCTTTGAGCCTCTTACTTTATTAGCAGCCAAATTTTAGACAAATGTGACTGCTCCACCCACCCCATCAATGGTTGTGTTTCCACATCAATTTTCACGAAGCATGGTTCAAACTTTTGACTAGAGGTGTCAAACGGGCTGGGCTGGCACGGGCACGGCACGACACGACACCTTTAAATGTGGCACGGCACAGCACGAGCATGGTTTTAGACGGGCACGGCACGACACGACTTGGGGCATGGCACAACAAATATTAATTTTTAATGTACCAAAAAAATTAATTTTTAATCATGGATTTTCTAATTGGAATGTGAAAAAGTCTTAGCTGACCCATGTAACTGGAAAATAAGGCCTTGTTGAGCTTGAACTTTCTTGCTCTGAGTTTCAATTCTCTGCTCTTTTGTATGGCTCAGCCATTAGGCAGCTCCTGTCGCATAAGTTGACATCCATGCTCTTACAAAGACTTGTTTTTTTTAAACATACATCCTGTTGTAGCAATGCATTTTTCTGCAATTGAGATTTGGTTCTGCATTTGTGCATCTTCAGGCATTTGAATATATTTGTCCGATGATTATGACTTCTAGTATCTTGGTACTTGTTTCTAAGGCACTCGGCTCTTGCCAATCAACCTCCAGAAGCGTCATATGTCTCATTCCAGCTTGCTGAGCGAGGAACGTATTTGACCTCTCCGATCCGTGTCTCGATCGTAGAAGCTAGATCACTTACTTGGAGAACACGGATAATGTCCGAACGAGGTTTGTGCAGTGCCTGTCCTCCCTAGATATTGATTAAAATAAATAAATCTTGTGCTTAAGTATGAATTGCAAGGATGCTCTTCATCACATGATAGGTCGAATTCGAAGAAAAATATATTTATAAAACGGGGAATCCACAATTATCCTAAAGAATAGTGGTTGAGTCCGAGATCGTCCACGGAGAGTAAAAAGCTAAGTTACTCTATATTCAATCAATTTCTAATTCAATTCGGAGAACAAAAGGAAGTTTGGATTTTGATGGTGTAAATCGTCTCACTGGATTAACAGCACGACCCGTCTTACGTCATATAGTCTATCTTAGAGACTATCCTGAAGCATTGAAAACGGTTGTACAACAGTGCTTGGTATCACAAACACAAATATGATATGAAGACAAAACAATTGAAAATTTCATTGAAAACAACGAATCATCCAAAGTTGCACAACTTATGTCGAATGAAAAGTCCTAAATTGCTATACAATGTACTACTCGGAGAGGCATTCTCGTTACCCTAGCCAGAGAGTTCGTTACCCTAGCCAGAGAGTTTAGCCATGCATGGTGGAGGTGGTCTTCACTTATGCGTGGGATTTCCTGTGATGTGTATTGCCTTCAACCCTCGACTTACCTCCAAATGACATCCAACGGCTTTTCAAGTCCTGAAATGAGAGAACGAGTATCAAACTCCAAATAATATGATAAATGGACGTAACAAGTATAAATTAAGGGACGTTAATGGGCACATTTACGCCCCGATCATCATGCAAGGCACTAGGATGGGCATTGGTCATTGAAGTCGGGTATTTCACACCTGGAGCTGGCTTATGTACTCGTTGTCAAGAATAATAACTCAGATATCAGCTTTAATTCTGAAATGGATAGTTAATCAGGTCAAATATTTTGATATTTGTTCAAATTAAGATCCAAACTTCAAAATCTAAGGTTCTCAATAATGGTTTGAGGTTACCAAAGTACAACGTTATGGAAAGTCCATGTCAATAAACATGTTTTCTGGCATATAATACTTGTATATGTCAAATAAGACAGAATTCCTCATGACAATGAGGGCTTTGTAAGTTGATCACCAAAATTTATCAAGTACCCTTGGGCCATTATCAGACACTCAATACTTGATTGAAGGGAATGGGGTATCCTTTTTTTTTTTTGGTTGGACTCTCAGATAGATAGCATATTTAGTCTTCAAGTATACTGCAAACATACACATAACACTTGTAATATGCATGAAATCTTTATAAATTAATCTACAAACATCGAATTTTTTGTAGTGTGTAGGTGTTCTTGGTATTAGAATTAGATGAGTCTGACACCTAGACACACAGCGGTATCCAATACTCACACCCCACTCAGTGTAACTTTTAGGTTATAAACTTTCATAGTGTTTTGGTTTCAGATTTACATAACTTGTTAAGACAACACTTGGAACTCTCAACCAGCTTTCTACCGCTTCGGGCTTTAAGTTGTCAAAATTAGCGGTCATTTTTCTGTTTTGGCTTTATGATAATATCATGTGATCTCTTAAAGTGACTGCTATCAATTATCCCTCATGACTCTACTGGATTTTTTCCTTTTCTTTTTTTGGATTTGCAGATGCTATGCTTTGTTAAGGTTTAGTCATAAGGGGACAAACACTATCGCTTGGATTATAGATTTTGCTACTTATACTGGATGCAAATGAGAAAAGATTTGATAAGTATTTTTGTTGGTCTGAGATAACTACACGATTGTGTTTGTAAATGTTAGCTTGGTAGCACTTTTGGTGATAAACTCTTGAGTTTATCATGGTCCTTCGTTTGGTTCAAATAATTGCTGATTAGATAGTGTTGGGCTATGTTGCTCGGACTCGGGTGCGGGTGTGAATCTAGGTGCCGGAAGTTTAAAAAATTAGGGATACGCGGATATGGATCTAAAATTGGACACGGGTGCGGGGATACGTCAAATTGTATTTTTTATATTTTAAAATATTATATATTTTAAAATGTATAATTTCTGCATTAAATATATATATTTATAATTTTGTCATCAAAGCATAATAAAAATGTCCATGGAAATATCCAATAATATTAGCAAATATACAAGCCCATTAATAACTAAGAAATGATAAATAAGCCCATGAACATTACAAGCCCAACTAGCAGCCCAAAAAATGAAACAAACCCTAAAGCCCTAACAAACAAAATATCAAGAGCAGCTTCCTGGTTCTTGTGATTCCTGGATCTCCTTCTTCGACAACAACGATAAGAAAGACGGGATGTGAGCAGAAGCTGGCGATGGTGAGTACCTCTCTCTCTCTCTCCCTCCTCCTCCTCCTCCTCCGTCGTCGACTCTCTCTCCTTCATCGTCACCATCGACTCTCTGCTCTCCCCCTCCTCCTTCGTCGTGGTCTCTTTCTCTGCTTCATCGTTGTTGTCGACTCTCTCTCTCAAACATGCCGTATCCGTTTTGAAGATGCCATGTCGGATCCATATCCCGCACCTGCACCCGTGTCGACACAGGTACTTTTCCAAAAATGCCAGATCCCTGCAACATAGGTGTTGGGTGATGAGTATTTATAGGATAGCGATGTTAAAAGGTAGTGGGTAGAAAACCCAAAAGCTAGCTATCGAAATGATGGGGCCTCTCGCTTATATACTTCATATCACTTTCGCGAAGTGGGACTTCGCTTCATAGCCTCCCTCACGTGCTACATGCCATTCGGCAGCAGTTGTTGTGTGCAAGCCAGAGACATGGCCTACTCATCTCTGGTACCTAGCTTTGATACCATGTTACATGGTCTTGAGTAGAATTTAACCAGAAAAGCTAGGTGATTAGCTCTCTGACACTTACATACTCCATGTACTTAGGTACCTAGGCGATGTGAGACTGCAATTCACAAAGGATGCAAGCGAGAATTTGGGATAGATATAATTTAGTAGGGTGTATTTCTGTTCGACCTGGACTTCACCCGAGTCACATAATCCCTTGCAGTAGCGGGTGTGGCTGTGAGAGTGTTGATATTTAGAAGAGTTGTAGGGCGCCTCTCTTCTTTGTGTATCTAAGAGCAACCCCAACAATGAGTTGGTAAATTAGGCAGTGTACAGTGCATATATCTATTATAACTTGACATTTTTTCTATCAATACTCCAACAACACTCCCTATTACCCTCCCTATTTTTAATAAAATATAATATATGGGGGAAAAGTAAGAGAGAGACAAGAGAGAGAATAAAAAAAGAAAAAAGAAAAAGAAAAACAGTCTGTTAAAGAGGGGGAGGAGAGAGAGAAAAAATAAAAAAATGGGTAGGGAGTGAATAGTACCTCCCTAAATGAGGTGGATTTTAGGGAGGTACTATTCATTTTTTTATTTTAGGGAGGGGTTTAGGGAGTCTCTTGGAGCCTAACTTTGAAGTTTGGCTTCCTAAAATAGGAATGTGAGCCAATTTAGGGAGTTTGTTGGGCTTGCTTATTCACCAGGCCCACCAGAAATCTTCGCAGCTGCATCATAAATCGTGTGTGGTCCCTCGCCCGTGGGCGCTACTTACCAATAGCATCCTTCTAATCTCTCACCTGCTTAGATGGCGCTATCTGATTGGTCTGATTGGTCCGTAACGGCAAAACCCACTGAAACTTCAAGAGGATTTATCATAGCATTGCCGGCCGACATCGTTCGTAAACCGATTTTTTCAATTATTATTTAATCATTAGTCACATTTATCTTTAATTATTACTATTTTATTTTTAATTATTATTCTTATTTCTCTTTCTCCAATCATTATTCTATATTTTCAATCGTTATCCAAAAAACAAACCCAAAACAAATAAGGAATCCGAGGTGGGTGTTATGCGATAGATGTTGTGCGGCAAAACTTTATCGTTTTGCTCATTTTTTTGGTAGCTTCTAAAGGCCCCATTTGGAGAGCTAATTTTGGAGTTCAATTTTATGGGACTTGGACTCTTTCGGGTAAGATATAATGGGTTTAGGCACTTGAATTTAGGCATTTCATGTTTAGGCACTTTGAGGCTAAGGTTTAGGCACTTTTTAATGTTTTTTTCTTCCTCGGAACATGACCCTCGGAAGTTTCAGAGGTATACCCAAAAATCAAGCAAAATGATGTAGTTTTGCCACACAACATCCACCCCAAATCCCCAAATAAGGTGAAAATATTTCGTCGGTGAGCTTCTATTTGCACGCAGTTTTCTCTCTCAGATACAAAAACATGTAGTAGTATAGAGTTTTATTAAATCTATCCTTGATATAAAAAAAAATAGAAAAGTTGACAAAATAAAAATAAAAATCATATAATTTGGATCCTACCACACCCTTTGCCCCTCCGCTACCCTTACGGCAATTTGGATGGCGGCAATCTTATGGGAGAATTGGAATGTGATGTCTTCTTTCCATTATTCCAACGTTTGGAAGAAAGGGATAGAAACAGAAATGTGATGTCATCCTTATATAATTCCGACGTTTGAAATAGCCAAGGATGAGAATGTGATTCCTTATGACATATTCAACATGGAATTGCATTCACAAACTGAGTGAGAATCTCATCTCTCCCTTACCCCATGGAAATCTTAAATTCCTAGTTCATTATGAATGAAATATTGATTTTAATAAATTTTGGAAATAATTATTTTCCTTGTAAGATTACTAAATTTTACTCCAAACACCCAAAAAATTACTTCAAGTATTCAATTGCTAAGAATTTGATTCCTAGTAATCATTTTCATATTTTTATTCATACTCAAGATTCTAGTGATCCCAATACAGCCTACATGTCATCGCAAGCCCTCTTTCCTTAAGTTCACCAAATTTCCACAAATATCTCCACATCCATTTGTGCAAAATACAAAAACTTAAATATCTACATACGTGATCTCGATAATTATTAACAATCACTTGAACGGGTATAAATGAAACTGTAAAAGCAAATCTTAAATGCACAAATGGACAAATAAACCTCTAAACACTAAGTTTTTCGTTGCGCAAAATTTGGTCCTTTTCATTTCTTTGTTTTACTTTCAAACATCGAGCGATGCCGTGTCCTCCAATTTGGTCAAACAATGTTGAATGTTTGCCTCATGTTGTAATAACTATTTCAAATAATTATCAGATAAAACTTAAAAACTTACATTATTCGAACATACCAACTATTAATAATTGCCTATATATAGATATATTAAACCCTAAACGCTAGTCTTGAATGCACAAATGAACAAATAAAATCACTAGTCCTTCATTGCCCAAATAACTGTCCTTTGCAATTTGTATGACACTTATAAAATGAGCTACCAAAACTTCGTTTAATTTCATCAATAAGTGCAATTGCATCGTGTCCTCCAATTCGGTCAAACAATGTTAAATGTTTGCCTCGTGTTGTAATAACTGTTTCAAATAATTTATCAGATAAAACATAAAAAATTACATTATTTGATCACACCAACTATTAATAATCACCTATATACGGACATATTTACCATAAACGCTAGTCTTGAATGCACCAACGAACAAATAAAACCACTAGTTTTTCATTGCCTAAATAACTGTCCTTTGCAATTTGCATGACACATAAAATGAGCTACGACACCTCGTTCAATTTTATCAATAAATGCATTTGCATCGTGTTTTTATTAAGTATTTCAAACAATCTATAAAAATGATGCTTTCCTAATTAAATTTCTTAGATTAATTTACATGTCATTGCAACTCCTAAGCTTCTTCCACAAGAGTACCGCCACGTGGTGCTCCAGACCACTATAGAATCACAAATTTATATGGGGTCCATACTTTAAATCATCGATTCCATGAAAATGTGTGTTATAGAGTAATCTGAAGCAGCATGTGGTGATGCTCCCAGACAACTACTGAATAATTTCACCGTTCGCTATGATCTCCCAATCTCCACAAATATCTCCACATCTATTTGTGCAAATAAAACTTAAACATCTACATTTACGTGATCACGCTAACTATTAACAATCACTTAAACTAGCAAACGAAACTGTAAAAGCAAATCTTAAATGCACAAATGGACGAATAAAACCCTAAACACTAGTTTTTCGTCGCCCAAAAGTTGGTCCTTAGCATTTTTTTTTACTCTTCGACATCGAGCAATGGCACCTCGTCCAATTTGGTCAACCAATATTGAATGTTTGCCTCCTGTTGTAACAACTGTTTCAAATAAATTTAAAAAAAATTACATTATTTGATCATACCAATAATTAATAATCGCCTATACACGGACATATTAAATCCTAAACGGTAGTCTTGAATGCACAAATCGACAAATAAAACCACTAGTCTTTCATTGCCCAAATAACTGGCCTTTGCAATCTGTCTGACACTTATAAAATGAGCTACGACACTTCGTTTAATTTCATCAATAAATGCATTTGCATCGTGGGTTTTTTTTTTTTTTTGGGGGGGGGATATAGGAAGAAATTGCATTAATTAAACCAAGCTATTACAACTAGACCAAAGAAAACCAACAAAAAACTACCCAAAAAACAAGAAAAAGAAAAACCGCCAAAAAAAGTACAGAAAAAGTAAAACCGCCAGCGCTGTCACCTTTCATTGCCCGCCGCCGATGTCGGAAGCCCAAATCGAGGGGTTCTATATCTGGCTTCCCCTGGTCCAAAAATCAGGCGTGGTCGCCCATACCGGAACAATCCGAACGCCAGGGAAGCGCAGACATAGAGGATCGAAGTGGCAGAGAGGAGAGGAGGCAGGTGGAACAAGTGCGATGGGGGAGGGAAAGTGAAACGGCTGCTAGAAAAACCCAAGGGAGACACCGCCTCACTCTTTCTCCTTCTCTCTCTTTAAAAACTTCTCCTCTCGCGCTCTCTGGTGTGAACCGAGATTATCTCAAACAATCTATAAAATGATATGCTGAATTCATAATCAAATTTCTTACATAGCCTAAAGTAATGCAAACTTTTCCAATCAATCTTTTTCTCACCTATAATCCAGACCATCCCAAAATCATTCTTCTTTTTTCTTTTTTATGAAATCTCAAGCATTGTTACAAAATTCCAATTTTTCAGAGTCAAACAAGCCCTTGTTTTTCCACTTCCATATATTACCCTCCACTCCCTCTCCTCTACGTGGCATTTTTAGCCTCTTCGCTCAGCGCTCGCAACCACACTGCAAAGTCTCCGCCGTTACTTCTTTCAACTCTCTTCCCCATCTCGTCTTTTTCTCGCCCCGAACCCTTGCATTTCTGGCTTCACTTTCTCGGGGAAATCAATCCACCAATTTTTCTGTCTTTCCAATCGACCCGTTCCGATCTCGAAACCCTAGATTTCGTTGTTTCTTGACCGGCCGATCTGACACAGAGCATGGAGAGGATCGTCGGCGGTAAATACAAGCTCGGCCGTAAGATCGGAAGTGGATCATTCGGAGAAATCCATCTCGGTGAGCTATGATTCATACCTCCATTCGAATGCATATATATTTAATATGTAGATGTATTTGTTTCTTTTCTTTATGTATCTGATTGCGATTAATTTTGCGCCTTTTTTTTTATTTGGTTGGCAGCTACGCATGTGGATACGTTCGAGATCGTTGCAGTGAAGATCGTGAGTCTCAATTGATATCTCTCGTAATTGCTTCAGTTTTGTGTATTTCAAGATTCTTGTATCTCAGCTGCTGTGAATTGATTTATTGATTTTGTGCGTGATTGTGATCCAATATTCCAATTAAGGAATTCAAGTCAAGATTTCATATCTTCTCGTTTTTTTTCCCCACGCCATAAGAGATTCTACTGTGTGTAACCGTTGAATCCAGTTGCCATGTAACCAAGCCAAACAAAACAGAGCCTTAAATCCCAATCAATTGAAGTCGGCTACATGAATCATTTTTTTACATCGAGCTCGGGCATCTTGTTGGATGATATTAAAAGAAATAGATCATTTTGAACTACCGCCTCCAATGTCAATTTTGGTTTATCCGTCCCCTTGGTGTTACGTCAGTCAGTCGTAACCATGTCACTCTCCTCCTAACTACTGGATCGGTCTATCTGTGATACATATGTCCAAATCACCCTAACCTAAATTTTCTCATCTTATCTTTTATTGGTGCTACCCCTACCATTTTGTGATTGGTCTTCTTTCTAATTCCTAATTCTGTCTCGCAAAGTCTTACCACACCTCCATCTCAACATTCTCATTTGTTATTCTCATCATACTCGCATATTGTTTCTCAGCAGCCCAACTCTCCGAACCCTATAACATGCCCAACTCTCTGAACCCTATAACATGTAATTTGCAGTTGCCATGCACTCTGCCTAATTGTCTAATAATTTAGGGTCAAGAAACTGCTCTCACGTAGATCTCCCATCTCTATTCAGAGGAAAACATTGGTATTCCTTTTCCTTTTATTGGGTTGCTTGGAAATCTTTAAACACGCACACATTGTTTTAAATCTACTAGGGCAAAAAAGATTACTTTGATTGAAGACTTGAAGTTCATTATGCGGGATAAAAGTCGACATGACTAAAAGTTGACGAAAAGAATAAAAACAGCTTGGATAATTAGAGGTAGCCTTGTTTTACAGTTAGTATTGGGTATTACGGAACCTGTGGTACCATGCGGCAATATTTCTCTTTAAGGAACTAGAACACTTGGATGAGAGAGTATATTCGGTAGTGAAAGGAGGTCGTATTTGCTTGACAACATTATCTTGTAAATTTGTTGGTTTTCTTAATTGACTAGAGTTTAGTTGTGTGTGTCCGTGTGCTTTTCAGTCATTCTCAAGGCTTAATTGTACTTGCTTATGTTTTCTGGTTTGCAGGAAAATAATAAGACAAAACATCCACAATTGTTCTACGAGGCCAAGCTATACAATATTCTGCAAGGAGGAAGTATGTAAAGTCAAGCGTATATTTTCTTATACGTGTTTCCATTTATTAAAAGTTTATTTGTCAATGTGTAATTTTATTCATGAATTGTTTCATTATTTTCTTTTTCTTGCACAAACAAGTTGTTAAATTATATCTCTGATATTCTTCATGCCTTTATTTGGTATTTTTCAAGGTGGTATACCAAGCATCAAATGGTCTGGCGTAGACGGGGAAGATAATATACTTGTTATGGATTTGTTGGGACCAAGCCTTGAAGATCTGTTTGTTTATTGTGGAAGGAAGTTTTCATTGAAGACAGTCTTGTTGTTAGCTGATCAAATGGTAAGCTGCGTATCCTTTGTTTCACATCATAGTGGGCCATGGATGCCTACCAGTCAACTCCTTAGTGTATCGACAGCCAGCCTGATATATTAGGGACAATGATGCATATAGCAGAGTTATCAATCTCGTCCCGTACCGGCCGGTACCGGCCGAGACATCCCGTACCGGAAGGAAAACGGTACAGCTCACTCTATGTTCCGTTCTGTCCATAATACCGGCCTAATCCTGCCGTTCCAGACTGTTCCGGCTGTTCCGGTCAATTTCCGGATTCCGTCCGGTACAAAACACGTCAGATTTCAGTGTGATTTTCATGCCAAAATGCACCGAAAATTGGAAGAAAAGGTTGGAAAGGAGAGAGCAGAGGAGAGGAGAGGAGAGAGGACAAGATAGAGAGAGGAAGACACAAACGTGAGATTGTGAACATCAGAGCTTTCTCCAGTCACCATGGATGTTTCTCTCTCCTGTTTTTACTCTATTTTTCTCCACCTGGTTTCTCTCCATTATGGCAGGAGGAGAAGTAAAAGGGAAGTGGTATTTTACTATTTACACAGACTACTAGACTAGTAGTTGTACACAGGGAAGGTGGGGAGCCACTCATGTAAAACAAACAATTCATGAGTTTTCAAACTTCCGCGTAAATATTTTACTAAAACACTCAAATTAGAACTTGTTTTTATTTTTTCTACTTTAAGTTTTTGTTAACATGAAAAATATATATGGAAAAATATTAATAAATATTAATCGCGGTAAATCCGAAACGGTACTGAGATATGCTCCGGGTACCGGTACGTACCGTTCCAGTAGAGAAAACGGTACGCTGTTCGGTACGAGATTGATAGCATTGCTGTTACTATTCTGCAAGGAACATGGCAGTTACAATAGCATATTTTTTAAGGTAGAAATTGTATGCTTTTTGAGCATAGGTTGGACATTTTCTTAGACAATTTATGGTGTCAAGTTTAAGCAACTGCCAAAGGCCACCTACTAAGCGATGATAGTTGCATATTCCTCATCCAGTGGTCATCGAATCCGTGCCCAATCCTCGATGTTATAAACTTATCACATTCCGCATCTTATAATCTTATTCATCCAATTCATGCCAATCCTCGTTTATTACTCCGTATTTGTTTTTCTATCATTATTTGCTGTATATATTTTAGATGCCTGTTTGAAGAGGTTGTTTCTAGAAATTCCATGTTGATGTAAATGTTTGTTACATCTCCTTTTTACCTCTTCCAGATAACAAGAATAGAGTACGTACACTCTAAAGGGTTTTTGCATAGGGACATTAAACCTGATAACTTTCTCATGGGTCTCGGTCGGAAAGCAAACCAGGTATCGCTTACTCTTTGACACTTGAGCCCTTTACATAGGTGCCTTTTTTCATTCCTTTTCTTTTTTTGCAAGCTTTCATAGTTGAAACTCCTCAGGTTTACGTTATTGACTTTGGCCTTGCAAAAAGATATCGGGATTCTACAACCAATCGTCACATTCCTTACAGGTTACCCTTATCTGTTCGATAATATTCCTTTTTTTTTTTCTGACTCTCTCTCAATATATCTAGAAGCATTACTTTGACATGTTTTCCTTTTTGTAACCTTGCGTTGTCTAATAGTCTTTCATTCAGTTTCTCAAATGGTTCCTTGATAGCATACTGATTTTCAGTTATTCCGCTCAGGGAGAACAAAAATTTGACAGGGACTGCACGTTATGCAAGTTGTAACACTCATCTTGGAATTGGTAAGCTAAGCATAGGATACTTTCTTTTATAGCTCTTCTTGTTTGAAAGCAAGCGCTTGATATGCATTCTTTTGTGCCTTCTCTGTAGAGCAAAGCCGGAGGGATGATTTAGAGTCTCTTGGATATGTACTTCTATATTTCTTGAGAGGAAGGTATCAGTTTTTACTCTAATGATATCTTCTTGTCTTATTATGTAGTTCGGGAAATCATGCATTTAGTGCTTTCTGTTACTAAATGTTTTTTTATGGTTGAGTTCATATGCACACTATTCAAGCTTCTATTCATGTTTTTGTAGGTGTTTATTTTCCTTGTTTGTTCTCTTTGCTTATCGAAATATTTTTGTTTATAGTCTGCCATGGCAAGGTTTAAAAGCTGCAACCAAGAAGCAAAAGTATGACAAAATATGTGAGAAGAAATTATCAACTCCTATTGAGGTTTGTGCCTCACTGTTATTAAACCAGTCAGTCAGTCACAAATTCCCCCAACTCCCACTACCTTCCGCAGTCTTTTAGATTTGATTATTGTGTGTCATTTGCAAAGTCCATACTGCTAAGACTCTACTATGCTGTCCTAAAGGTTTTGTGCAAGTCTCACCCTGTGGAGTTTGCTTCGTACTTCCATTACTGCCATTCATTGACATTCGATCAGCGCCCTGATTATGGATTCTTGAAGCGCCTGTTCCGTGATTTGTTCAGTCGTGAAGGTATTGGCTCACCAATATATCAGTTATTTCAACACTATGGATATTGCTTGGGTCATAAGGCCTCATTCATCTGCTTGTAAATGATGCAAATGCCAAAACCTAGATTGTTCTAGTGTATACTGTGTACTGCTGTGACTATGATGCATGTACTGATGAACATTATTTCTGTTGGATTTGATCAGTATATATTTTCTAATTCTTTTTGTCTGGCAGGTTATGAATTTGATTACATATTTGATTGGACAATCTTAAAGTATCAGCAAGCACAAAAGAGTAAAACTCAGCCACGAGTGTCTGTTAGTATTCCCTCTACTGGTTTATAGTTTTGTCTTTTTTATTGCATATAATGTTTGTAGTGGTCTTGGCTTTAGAGCTTGGTTAGGACTTTTATGTTGCTTACTTTGAAGAGTGGTTAATTGTGTTACTATGATGCTGACAAGATTTATAATGTGAATTTTACAGCCAGCTCTTGGAGAGGGTAATAGTAGAGCAATAGCAATGGATGTGGACAACCATCAAGGTTAGATCTTGTTGCTCCACTTTGTGCAGCTGGTTACCCAATTGCAGTTAAATTATAGGTACTTGTGTCCTACGTTTTTGGTTATCTGACTTTTCGTGGTGTAGAAAGAATTCATTGTCATCATTTTTTGATGGCACAGTAAGATCTGTTAGCCTCTTTCAGGTAGCAGAAGCCATAAAGTATCCTGTTTGATTAACTAGACACTTTTTGTTGCTGTTGTTGGACAGAATCATTAAAGTCTCCTGCGTGCCCTTAAAAGTGTCGGGAGAGTGTCCAGCCCCAAAATATTGGGAAAAGTTCAGGACACTTTGAGATTTAAGTGTGAGCGTGTCCAACACCGGCACGTTGCTTCCGGCGAAGTGTGGGTGCTATAGAGTGTGTGTGTGTGTGTGTGTGTCCCCAACGTGTCGTGTCCCCCATTTTTTGAAAAATTGCGCGTCGGTGTCATGTCACGTGTCCGTGTCAGTGCTACATAGGTGAACAGTAATACTTTCTGGACTTATTAACTTGATTGTTTCATTATCTAACTATGGTAGGCAATCATGCTTCCTACTCGGCTGAGACTACAGAGCGCATGAGACTGGGCAATGCTGGTAGTCCTGGTATTCGCATGCAATTTAAACCACAAGCACCGGGTGGAAGGAATTTGAACTTGGAGAATCCCCTACAGAAAAATGTGAGTTCACTAATTTTCCATTTTATGAACATGAATCAATTCCCATGATATTCTTCAGCAGATGATTGCTTGACCAACCAGGTGTATAAAAATAAAGACTCAAAACACGTCCCAAGCGTAGGACAACTGATCAATGTAGCACAATAATCCGGAAGTACCGGAGTCGAACCACAGAGACGGTTTAACGGTGTTT
>JAXBDA010000719.1:43355-73755 GCA_036023075.1 Gaultheria prostrata | reverse complement strand
GGATGTCCCTTTGCCGAGAGGGATGTACCTTCAGCAGGCCCTCTGTCGGCACCCTTGTTGGGGCCATAATTGCCGAGCGAAACATCCCGCGATGACCGTTGCAGACAGGCGCGGTCGGACCTCGCCCACAGAGCGCATCCGGCCGAGGGGTCGCCCGCCTTGCGTAGCCGGCCTCCTTTGGCCGAGGACGTGGTGGGCACAACTGTGGGTGGTGTGGGACAAATGAGGGACAGGGCACGTGAAGATCAGGGCACGTCCCCCGATTCGCGGGACGTGGGTGTCAGGGGATGACGCCAGCCGGAGCAGTTGGGTTCGCCCAGAGCATTTATGGCACCCGCGTGGTTTGGCGGGGACGCGTGAGGCACACCCTAGACTTAGTGGGCAAGCCACCTCCCTGCCTATAAAGGGAGGGGCTGGGTCACTAAGTAAAGGGCTCTCTCTCTCTCTCTCTCTCTCTCTCTCTCTCTCTCTCTCTCTCGAAGCTCCCTAAAAAGCTTCCAACTCCTCCTGGTCTTCAACCCATCCCATCACCTCTACCAGTGACTAACTTAACCGTTGGAGCGCCTTCCCGGACCTCCACCGTCCGGGTTTGGCGCTAACGTGGGTGTCACCTGTGCAGGTACCCTTTCCACAGGCGGAGCCCCCTCAGCGAACGACCAGGAGGGTCAAAGCGGTCACACCGGAAACGCGCCCCTCACATAACCTTTTTAAACAGGGCCACAACCATTCCGAACTAGTGCCTTAATTGCCTGCCCGAATTCCGTACGGAACTGGGGGTAACGATACCAAGGTTTATAGTGGTACCGGTACCCAAACTCTCTGTTTGGTAGATACCAGTATTGGACAAAGCACAATACCAGTACTTGTTTTTCTGACCCGCCATTTGTATGCCACGCGAGATCCACATTAGCACCACCCTACTGTCTAGTCGCAATAAGAAAGGGCGCCTACAAGGCGCCTTGAGCCGACGTGCAAAGTGCGCCATCAAAGCACCACATTGCAACCACAGCCCACTGCCACGCTCACGCACGAGCGCGGGTGCGGATGAGCGTTCATGGGTGCGAAGCTCCGGCTTCTCCAGTTAGGTGCGAAGCACCAAAGGAGCCAATCCACTCAATAACTTAGTGAAATGAATAGATGTGATCACATATATGAACTATTCATAAAAGCTTTCTCAAGGCACAAGAAATATTGTGATAAAACACCCAAAACAAACCCAATTTATTTTGATAAATCCCAACATGCAATAACACAAGTCCAAAGATGGGAGCAATTTGTATACACGAATTTGTGGAATCTTGAAAGTATGGTGTTCATACCATGACCACATTTGTTGATTCCACAAAGTTATTCATAAAAAGTTAATTGGAGAGAGTGTTTTTTCTGTCATTTCCTAGCTTAACAGAAGGACCCTTTTAGCATTTTCGCAGAGCATGTTGCAAAATTTGTGGCAATTTTGTTTTAAAGGAAGTGTATTCTTTAATAGCAATAGTGAGAAAAAAAAATACTCCCTGCTCAAATTTCATGTCCACTTTCACTATTCACAGCACCTCAAAAAAAATATTTACAATTTCAAATATATGTCGTTATGTATATGCAATATGGATCTTAATGATAGATCTTAATAATTTCTATTAAACAACATTTTCAAAATCATATACTCCCTCCGTCCCATTTTGTTTGTCAATTTTTGATAATCGTGTCAGTTTTTGATCGCTTATATCTTTTAATAGTGATCTCCAAATATATGCAATATGCATATTGTTTGATAGTTCACGATTAATTCTATTATACAAAGTTTTTAAAACCGTGAAAAATATTATAGATTAAAAGATATAAGCAATGAAATAATTGACAAATAAATTGGGACGAAGGGAGTAAAACATTATAGATTGAGAAATCTAAGCAATACAAAATTGGCAAGCATACCGAAAAATGAACAAGAAATTTGGAAGGATGGAGTGTCTAGAATAGAAGAGGAAAAACAATTCACACATAGACAGAATGGGTCCCACGGTAAAGTAGACACATGGTAACAAGTAATGCCCGAGTGCAAGTATGAAACCTTCTTTCTAAGTTGTTCCAAACTACTAAATTCGCAAGAGTGACAATTAAGAACAAAACCATAAAACGGTCACAAAGGATCTTGTTGAAGAATTACACGTGACCTAGGAACCATGCCCCTGCATTGATGCGGGCAGGATTCGATGGACCATGCGTAAATGGTTTTTTGTCAATTGCGATATAAGAGCAAGAGCAGAAGCTTGGGCAAAATTTTTGCCAAAAATGTTAGTGAATAGAGCTCATTTAACTCACATGTCTTTTAATACTCTAACCAATTAATCTATTTTACCTATTTCTATTAAAGTAAGAGAAAGAGAAAAAAAAAAAAAATGGGTTAGATGTACTTGGCTATATTTACCCAAGTACTGTAGCCGGAGTTACTTTACCAAAGGGTTCACCAAAGCTACTGCAGGTGAGATTTTCACCTTTTGGTTGGGTAAAATACCGCAAATTGCGTTATAGCTCTGCTGATGCTGTTGCTCTAAGCATCCCACTTGGGTATTTACATCCATAAAAGATATTAGGATGCAAACGACCAAAGCCTGATTTTAAAGTGTCCAAACTCGAGTCGAGCTCAAACGAACTGAGCTTGGCTTGTTTGAGTTGAGGTGTTAGAGCTCGCACTGTTTATTGAACGAGTGAACAAACCGATTCTCAACAAATGACCCGAGGTTTTATAAATGAGCCGAGAATAACTAACTCAAGCTTGACTCGATTACTAAACGAGAAAACTCAACCTCAAGTTAGACCCATTTACTGACGGGCTGAGCTCATAACAAGCTGCCAGCAAATAGCTCGGAAATTGTTTGCAACACTATCCATAATCTGCAAGACGTTATGCAGAAATCACGTTCAGAATGAAAGGTTATAGTACCTAGTATTTTCTAAATTATGAGACGCATACTTTATTATCGTACAACTACAAAAATGCATATGGGTTATTTACCAGGACACCCCCTGTAAGTTAACGTTTTTCACCGAACACCCCCTGCAAGAAAAAACCTACGACAAACCCCCTCTAACTTCCAAATTTTACCCCAAGATCCCTTCGTTAGCCTTCCCTCTCGAAACTCAAAGTTCGGGGTCATGTGTTGATGATCCAAACCATTCAATTTGTTTTAAACATGATTTTAATAGGGGTGCACACGGTCTGGATTGGACCGGTTCTCTGGAAATCCAGTTACCGGACCATTCCAATCGGTTCTAGAAATTCAAGAACCAAAACCTAACCAATACACATTTAGAACCTGTCCAGATCCAAGCCACAAAATGGGATCGGTTCTGGTTCGGTTCCGGTTCTACCCGATTAAGGAACACTTTATCACAATACATGAATTCAAAAATTATTTAGAATTTGGAGCACCAAAACAACTCATTTAATAAATAGGAGTAATATTTGAACCCAAATATGGTCCACATCATCTACAAAGTACTTAACAATGTACCACCACTAAAACAATTCAAAAAAGTAGGCAGTAGCAATCTGCCAATCTCGTGTAATTAGAGTGAAACAAAATGAATTGAAATTGGTATTAGACTATTATTACGTACGGTATACTAATATATATTATTAAAAACTTCTTAAAAAATAGATTATTACTCTAAATAGAATAAAGAATACTCTTACTTGAAAAAAATATTTACTTACCAAATCGAGATACATGATTTGTAAATGTAAAAACATTTTTCAATTTATATATATGTATATGTATATATATATATATTTTAATATTATACGGTCCGGTTCAATTCTAACCGTGGTTCATAAATTGAGAACCAGTAATCGAACCATAAGTACCGGTTCTTAGTTTTTTAGAAGCATAACTAGACCAGTGAACCATAGAACCTAACCAAATAGTCCGGTTCGGTTCAGATCGGATCAGTTTGGCGGTTATATCGGTTTTCTTGTGCACCCCTAGGTTTTAAGGGTACTCGCGAGAAATCGGCTCAAAATATGACCGCTAAGTGTTTGATCCAAACAAATATGTATTTATGAAAAACTCTTCAGATCAAGCACTTCCCGGTCATATGTTTAGCTAATTTCTTACGAGGACCCATAAAAACATGTTTTAAAGAACTTGAATGGTTTGGATCATCCAAACATGACTCCGAACTTTGAGTTTCGAGATGGAAGGCTAACGGAGGGGGTCATTGGGTAAAATTTAGAAGTTAGAGGGAGTTCGTCGTAGGTTTTTTTCTTGCAGGGATGTCCGGTAAAAAAATATTAACTTACAGGGGTGTCCCCATAAATAACCCAATGCAATATCACTGCAAGAACTACGTAGGGAACCTGTATGTAGTAACATGTATCCATGTAGAGTTTAAATTCTTCCGCTAGCAGAAGGACGTCACCTGCTAGTGCGTTTTATTGTACTAATTTAAACTGTTCACTAGTAGGGCTCGTAGGGTAGTATATCCACGCAAAAAATGAGATTGATCGGATAGATGAGAAGTATGTAGGCATACGTGGATCATGTAATGAGACGTACCAGGAGCTTGAATTGATCAGTCAAGGCGGATCTTACACACCTAGACCCCGTAAACGCTAGAGCACACGAGAAGCAATACAGCCCTGTTTCGCAATCCCCATCCGATGTGCAGTCATCGTCTAGCTACAAAATCATTCAAATCCAATAATCAGAATTGAATTGAAAGTTTAACAAAATACCAACCAAAGAAAAATCACGACAGAGAGAAAGAGAGACCTTGCACTGTCCATTGGAGCAAGCTCTGGAAACACCGAAGAACACCAAAACGACAGCCAAAAACAGATACTTCTTCCCAATACCCATTTGGGATGAAAGGGAAGGAATTGATGGGGGAGGAAATGAATTGGTGGGAATTAATGTGGGATTGTTTTTGGGGAAAGACAAGAAAAACGGAAAATCAATGTGAATGCTACTGGTGAGGATGAGAAAACAACAATTTTAGGGGGATTTTTTTTCAGACAGTGGGAAAGAGACGGGGGACTTGGAAAATGGCAGAACAAGGAAGATGTTATTGGTAGATGGGAAGCAACAAAGAAACGAGGAAGAATTTGGCCATCCAATCAAAGACAAAAGATTTACTTTTGGGCTTTGGGAAAGGTGTCAGTTGAGAGAAAAGGAAACTCAAGCGTGTGTGGCCGTTGTAGCTGCACGACTATTTGGAGCCCCTAATCAGCTTAGTAGATGGACGATAAGAGTCTTTTGACCACTTAATGCATTTTTACCGATCAAAGCGAAGTATTATCATGTTCTCAGTAGGTTGATAATAGAAGAACTACATTCACATTTATACTCATTTCCTGGGGGCACTTTTGCCGAAGTATGGACTCAATTAGAACCGGTTCCAGTGCATCTGACTTGGAGACTTTTTAGTTTTGTCCTTATTATTATTATTATTACTCCCCCGTCCCAATTTTATAGTCCCAGTTGATACTTTTTGTCGTCCCAAAAATATTGTCCCACTTCAAAACTAAGTGGGTAATTGTTAAAGAATTTCCTCTTATACCCTTAACTTTTGAAATTAAAAATAATAAAAAAGTAAGAAAGTGTAATGATTGAAGGGTAAAATAAAGAAAATATGTTTTCAAAAGTACAATGATTATGTCCCCTTATTAAGTTAAAATCCCCAAAAGGGACTATAAAATTGGGACGGAGGGAGTATTATTTTTTTGCGTTTATAATTTTTGCGTCAAAATTTCGATGATTGTACTTTTCTTGGATATTTCCCAAAATATTTGGGTAAAAAATATAATTCTACTCAATTCTGATTCCTCTTGTCGAGACGAACCTATAATCATCAAAAAAGCTTGACGCAAAACTAACAAACGCAAAAAAAAAAATTTAATAAAGGCAAAATTAAAAAATTCTTAAGTCAGTTGCACTGGAACGGCCTTCGTTTTATTATTAGTGTAGTTTAATTGAGATTAAGGGTGAGTTTCTGCTACAGTTTTTCAATATCTTCGCTACTTTTAGGTTACAAGTTGGCAAATCAGTTGATCTGTTGATGTATGAGAGGAGAATGACTCTTTAATTTGACAACTTGTAGTCCGAGAGTATCGAAAATACCGTAATGAAAACTTAGCCTAAACCCTACCAGAGTGTGGTTTAATATTAATTGTTCGTATTTTCCCGGATTACATTGATTCATTCCCTTCCCCGTTTAGCGTGCTCACTGTATACAATTCTTGGATTTCAACTTTTGCAATGAAATGAAATTCCCATTTCTCAAAAAAAAAAAAGTTAGATAATTTTTATAAGAAATTTTTCGAACTTTAGTTTCATTGTAATTCTATTTCTTTAGAACAATTATTTACAAATTCAAGAGTTAAATATGAAGATAATGTTGATGGTATGATGCATCAATCAGCTATCATAATTCATGTTGAACTCTACGAAACTTATTTCAATTAAGACTTGAGAGTAAAGTTTAAATGATAGAAATAAAAATATCATGAAAATATATCAAACAACGTTTGATTTTCATTTTGTTTAGTACGATGAATGTTCTTGATAAACTTAAAAAAAAAGATCAATTATTAAAGGGATTATTATTGATAGGAACTCACAAATTGACAGAACAGCATCATCCAATCTGTAAAAAATGTTGTAAGGATCATATTCGTTTTAAAAATGCATCTTTTAGCCAATGTAAATAAAGTGCAAGTGGTGGCTAGCTCATGCAGTAGAACTCTTGGATGTCCCACACTGCATCCCGGGATCGAGTCTCCCCCATGTTTAGAAATGACGAATGACAAAAAAAAAATGTATAAAAGTACTACTGTGGATTGGTCAAGAAGGAATGGGTGACTCGAAGCTTGATCCGAGATCGGTAAGTGCTTTTTCAGAATTCACAGGGCGTCCTGCAAATTCTGAAAAAGTCCCTAACCAGTATCGGATTGAGTTAATTTTTCGCATGGCCTCATAAAAAAACATTTAAAAATTAATGAACGGCTTGAATCAATTTCTTGAAATCTAAAGTAGGTCCAAAAAAATTAATAAATCAAATAATTGCCAAATGGGACTTTAACAACACGCTTAGGAACTCCTTAAAAACCCCAAAACGACATCGTTTTGGGGCTTGGCGGGCCCTGCCATCCTATGGAGACAGCAAAATCCCCGATTCCGGTCAACAAGCATTGCGGACTTGTTCGGGTCTATGTGACTACTATTGCGTTCATATGCGCAGTCAAATGGTTTTGACTTTTGAGGCCTGGTCGATGGCGTATGTTTTGGGGACTTCAGTCTTCAGCGAGGCCCCGGTTCCCCTATTTCCGATTGACAATATAGCCATCTATTTTATTTATTTTTTAGAGAAATAATACTTATGATATAATTACATGGTTACTCCTATTCGATTCGTTTGATTTTATAAATACTCCATCCGTCCCCAAAATTTAGTCCCTCGCTCCATTCTAGTTGGATAGAAAATCGATTATATCTTTCAATCGGTAATACATTTTCATATGCAATATAGATTTTATTTGATAGATCTCAATTAAATTTAAAATACAAAATTTTTAAAATCATGTAGAACATTTTAAATTGTAAGATATATTACATTGAAAAGTGGCACGAACTCCCAAAATAAACTCTATTTTTGGGACGGAGGGAGTAAATGATTGGGCCTACAAGTCTTATGCGTAAATTGTTCGGATTGCATCCCTTTTGATAGATGGGTCCACAGTATCCGGCCACAATACTTAAAAAATCTTAGCTTTCGAACTTATATTCCTAATTGCAAGTGATGGCTAGCTCATGTGGTAGAGCTCTTGGATACCCCACACTGCATCTCTGGATCGAGCATCATTCTCCCCTCTCCCGTGTAATAGATTAGAAATGACGAATGACCAACAAAAAAAAAACTTATACTCTTGATTATTTGGTATTCCCTTTCTTTTTAAATGTATTACTTCGTAAATTCAACTTTTAAAAAAAAAACATTATTATACATTTCATATCAACTTTTACCTTCAATTTACCCCTCTCACATAAACTTTTACCTCGACTTTCCCAAATTATCCTCCACTTTTATCCATTAACGTTTCAAAAGGGCAAAATACTCACTCCGTCCCAAATTAATGGTCCCTTTTCACTATTTGGGATATCTCAAAAAATTATTCATAACTTTCAATCTATAGTACTTTTAATATCCAATATGGATCTTGTTTGATAGATCTCAATTAGTTTTATAAAATAAAATTTTTAAAACTATAAAAAAACGTTATAGATTGTGAGATATAGATAATTTGTTAAGTGGCACGATTGCCGAAAATGGACCGTTAATTTGGGACGGAGGAAGTAATAATAGCACAAACTTTTACCCATTAAACTTAGAAAAATTCCAAGAAAATCCCCTATACTTTACACTCAGTGCCTCAAGCACCCCTGAACTTCAATAAATTTCAATTGCACACCCAAACTTTTACTCTTTTAATCAATTTAGCCTCCACCGTCTAATTCTGTCATATGCCAAACGGAAATTGCTGAGGTGGACTCCTTCGGACGTTATCCTACCTAAAATAAGATGACATGTGTAAAAATATGATGACACGTCTACCTCCCCAAATTCTCCCTCTCTCTCCCTCCATTTCCATCTTCCAAACCCAATCTCTTTCTCTCTCTCTCTCTCTCGCCCCAACAATAATAACTTACTCGAATTGAAGCAAATTAGAGATTGTCTCCATCTCCGTCCTCCAGCGTCAACTTCCTTGTTTTCGACACCGCTCCCACCAGTGATGGTCAGTTCCGCCTCTTCATTCTTACTTTGATTGCTCTTCGAAACACCTGCCTTAAGGCTTTGGTAATGGACATCTCGAGGGAGAAAAGCTTGCTACTGGTGTTCGGGGGGGGAGGGGGGATTCCAGTAATGGGTGTTGCGGCTGCCTCTCTCTCTCTCTAAATCCACAAGATGGCTTCTCTTTTGAGTTCAACTGTATCAATTAGAATCCCACCAACCCACTCCTTGTCTGGCAAGTTTAACATCATTTTCATTGTTAATTTTTCCAATTTATCGTTACTGCTGCCAATTTGCTGTGATCAAATCCACTACCTTTGCCTCACATAGCCTATGATGTTGAAATTTCTTGGGATTCTTGTGAGATAGAGGCAAATCATATGTCACTGTCTAAAATGCGCTTGCAATTCCTATCAATATCATTTGTATTCGAGTACATAATACTTATATATATATGTATACCGATCTATAAGTCCACATATGAGTTCATGATTTTTCAAATTTGTGAATCCAAGCTGCATTTTTTTCCAGGTTGCATTTTATGAACAAGGGTTGCTTTTGAAGGGTGATTGAATTTTCCAATTTCTACTTCGGCCAATCGCAAAATTGGATTCGTATTTATCATCGGTTATCTAACAAATCGGATTTCAATTTCTACTATTTCAACTCAAGCTGTATACTCGACGCCATCGAATGCGGAGGCGGGGGAGGAGAAGCGGCGGCTACCGGAGTTGACGAAGCTGATGTACGATGTCATTAAGGCTATTAAGAACAGGCCCAGAAGAACATTGTGTTCGTTGAGGCGAAACTACCGAGACATCGATGAAATTATCAATTAATCGTATGGGCTCTTTGATTTCGATCTCTCCCGGCATGGAAGGTGAGGAGGAGAGAGATTTCTGGTGAGGGTTGGCTAGAGAGAGAGAGAGGAGGAAAAAGAAGATACAATATTTTCTTTCCCCCTTTTTTTTTCAATTAAGGTTGGGGCCCAACATGAGCCATCTCACCATCTTAACAGCAAAATAACGGAACAAATAGTCCAAGTTAGCGTTTTCCACTTGGCATTTGACGGAATTAGACGGTGGGGTAAATTGATTAACGGAATGAAAGTTCGGGCGTGCAATTGAAGTTTAGGGGTGTTTGAGACAATATTGAGTGTAAAGTTTGGTGGATTTTTTGAAATTTTCCCATTAAATTTTTAAAACATACACTTATTAAAGGATAATCCAAAATAGAATACTGTACTTTCATTTAGGGACGGATGGAGTAGTATACATATAGATATCCTTGCAATGACGAATAAAGATAAAGAAGGATGAACAATATTACGGCTCGATTGCATGACGGATGAGTTTTCAAGGTATAATAGTAAATGGGATAATATAATCCATTGGGGTATTATATATGGAGGGTGGCCCCAAAGTGATGTGATATTTATAGAGGGAGATTAAGGGTATCTCTAGTGCACTACCTAAAAGAGTACCCTAAAGTGCCCTATCTAGCTATCTAAGAAAAACTCAAAAAATGCTATCTAGTGCATAAAAATTGACTCCCTAAAATCCTAGGTGGCACCCCTCACTCCCTAACGTGCCCCAAGTCACTACCTAAATTTGGGGAAAGACTTAAGGAGAGAGAAAGAGAAGAGAGACAGAGAGAATGGATGGAGAGGGGAAATTTTGTGGGACCACGGGCATTAAAGTGAGCCCCACTGTAAAAGATAATTGACATAAATAAGTAGCCCATTAAAGTGCATTCCTCCTTAACTAGCTAACTAAGTTCTTAGCACATAAAATAGGGCCGCAAACTATTTTTAGGTAGTGCCCTAGAGATGCTCTAAGTAGTACTTGGTTTGGATAATTTTGGTAATATGAAGGGATTAAATAGTACTTGTTTTGTTTGGTAGTTGAAATGGGGGTACAAGATTAGGTGGATGAAGTAAAAAACTGTCAAAAGATAAAATTGCCCCTATGCATGCTTATATTACATTTTATGCGTTTTTATTTTTATTTTGATTGAATACTAAACTTATTAGTTTATTACACTTGTCAACAAATAAGCTACAATAACTAATTTCAATAATTTTATATAAGATATTGAAATATTGTTTAAATAGTTTTGGAATAAACATGGAAAAAATGCAGCTTTGAGAGAGTATTTATTTCATCAAAATTTGTTGTCAAATTGAGAAGTAGAACGTGGAACTTTTCAAAACGCAACTTGTGAATTTTTTTCCCTAAGTAAGCAGAAACCATGAATAAATAGATCAAAAGAAAAATGAAGCTTTTCAAGTCAAAACATTAGACAACGTAGTTCCGGTGGTATCAAAACGTAGTTCCGGTAACTCTAACCAAACTCATCAACAACATTGGCAACTTCACCTGCATAATAGTACTTTACTTCACAACCTTATTACACTTCGTTATATCTCAGTATAGCTTCCCAAACGTTGGACTGATTATTCTGATTCTTACATGCCATTCTCATCAGAGAAGTTGTAGCTTTACCAATGCAGGACTAGCTAGGACTGGTTGTGACGATGCGCGAATAATCACACATGTTATCCTTCTGTTACCCGAACAATATGCCTCACATGATTCTATCTCGATGATTTGAATGTTTGTGACAAATATGCGAATGATCACACTTGTTATCGTCCCGTTATTGGAAAATATGCCTCACATGTTTCTATTTCGATGATGTGCATTGTTCTATGACTATGTGCGACTAATCACTTGTTATCCTTCTCATATGTGAAATTTGCCTTAATTAGATGGTTCTATTTCGACAGTTTGAATGTTTCTTTTGTAGGTGTTTTTTTCTTTTTGGTCAAAATTGTAGAAGTTTTATCGATACCAATGGAAGATAACAATCAATCCAAAACTATGTGTTTGGTTGGATGGAATGGAATTCCATTTTTTGGTTTGGTTTATCAAAAATTGAAGGAATCATCATTCCAAATGGAATTCTAAAAAGGCAAGGAATCATTATTCCATTCCTTTCTAATTATTGATGCCACACTAAATTGCTACCTCACACCAATTTTCACTATTGCCACTCCAAATTTCACTAATTCCACTCCAAAATTTGCTAATGTCACTCCAAAATTTACTAATGCCACTCCAAATTTCACTAGTGCCACTCCAAATTTACTATCGCCATTCCTAAGCATAACCAAACACGGAAATGGAGTGGTTATTTCTACCTTATTCCATTCTCATTCTATTCTAATCTTCATTCCATTCCGATCTCCATTCCATTCCAATAGACCAAACACAACCCTAAAAATGTTGATTGTCTCATCCTAAAGAACTCAATAACAATATGGAGGTCTAGCTTCCCAAGTCTTCACACCTGAATCTCTCACCCCATATCTAGCCAACCTTTCGGCTGTTGCATTCGTCGCTCTCCGAATAAACTGGAAAGCACATCTCCCTAAACTTTGTGCATATCATCTAATATCTTCAATAACTACCTCCACCCCCATCAGACACTGAATTTCATTGTTCAGAATTCTATTAAGTATCCCCTTCAAAAGCAACCCTTTTTTGTGTGTGTAAAAATGCGTTTCTCTTTATTCTAGGGTTATCAGAGCAGCCGAGAAACATCAGAGCTCTGCGTTTTTTGAACCTAGATAAACCCTAGAGTGTTGAAAGTTTCAATCTCGAAGCAAAAACAAGATTCATGGATCTTTGATCTCATTCATCAGCTTTGAGAGGTTTCAACATCATTCAACTATCAACATCAAGTTCTTCTGGTGGATTTCTGGAACAAGTTTTTGGAAGGCTCTGCGATTCAAGGCGTCGGTGATCAAGATCACTGGGTGCGGTGTACATGTGACTCGACAGGTGCTACTTAGAACGTTGTGAGGGTTTACTTCGTTTGGATATGCACAAAATTTATAGTGTTGATTCCTTCCCTTGTTTTTACCCGTATTGGAATTTTGCACGTATATCTTTGTGTTGTGTGATTTGCGTTCATACCATTAGAATTTTTTACGGATTGTTAGGTAACCCTGTTTTTTTCAGATTTGAACAGAATGGGTTTTGGTTCGGCATGTAGCCTCTCAGTCGCAGCAATAACTAATTGTGAGTTGGTCTAACATTAAAAGGCTAATGGGTCAGCCTTTCACGGAAAAGAGAATGAGAAATTGGACTTTAAAATTTGACTACTAGGTGTGTAACACCCTGTATTTTAGTACCATATTTCATTTAGTTTATAAAATTGTTTTACTTTTACTACATAAAACTGGTTTTGGTATTATTTTGAAAAATATAATATATACTTAGATATTTTTTATAAGCTAGTTCGGTATCGGAATCAGCATCGCGGAGCAAAGCGGATCCACATGCCAACGCTAGGAAGGATCTTGGTGTCCAAGCAAAGACTAATCCCGAAGGTCCGAGGTGGCGCTCTATTAATAGGTGGATCATCCCACCAATAATTTGGGGTGAATTTTATTAGATTTTCATTAGATTTTATATTAGATATGGTTGGATTATGATATCAATGAAGGAGAATTCTAGACTTGGGGCTCTTAGTATAACTAGGCCTAAATTAACTTCCATTCACAGCACACACACACCCCTCATCTCATGCCACACACACCCCACAATTGTAAGAGAAAAAGAAAAAAAAAAGAGGAAGGAAAGAAAAATAAAAGGGGAGAGGAAATTCGGTCAATGGATCAAGGGCTTTGATTTAAGATAAATTGGGTGATATACAATATGCTCTTAAAATCTTCGAAGTATTTCTTTGTTCTTTTCATTTTGTACTCAGTTTGCTGACGTTATTCTTTTGATTGGATTCCATATTATGATCACATTAAAATTGATATTACTCTATGTGATAACTAAATGCTATGAAACTATTTGGTACGTTGATCGAGTGGACCTCCCAAGATCCTGACTCAGTAGCCGGGAATAAGCCAAAAGAAGGCTTGGCTCAGAGGTAGCCGGGAATAAGCCAAAAGGAGAGGCTTGTCTCAGAGGGGGTGAGATCGTTCACCGGTCATGTACTTAAAAGAGCCTAGTATGTGGTCTAGTTATATAGATAGTTCCTATTGAATTTGTTGATCATGTTTATCGTTCCCTTCTTTGTTGAGCATTGGTATTCCGTCATAGTGTATACTTCCCAGCTTAATCTATTTTTCAAGATGGCTTTGAAAGCGAGAAGCACGATGAGGTCGGCTATTGGGAGTCACGGAACCGAAATCCTATTTCGTAAAAGAACATAATTTGTACTTTATTTACAAAAAAAAGTCTACATTTTTAGAGTAGAAAAGAAAGGTTTTTGCAACGGCTATGCAGTTCATTTATTTCTACAGATTTTTACCTCTAAGTCTAGAAAAGAGGCATCTAATTACCATTAAGGTAAGTCACTCTTTTTAATTGTCATTAAGGTAAGTCACTCTTTTTTGGGGTTTAGGTTTAGAGTGCACTTTCATATTATAGGGGTTGGTTTAGGCACTTTAATAGGGCACTCTAGAATTTTAGGCACTTTCATAGGGTACCCTAGGATTTAGGTTTAGGCACTTTCATAGGGTACCCTAGGGTTTTAGGCACTTTCATAGGATACCCTAGAGTTGAGGTTTAGGCACTTTCATAGGCTACCCTAAGATTTAGGTTTAAGTACACTTTCTTATTATAGGTTTTTGTGGTTTAGGTACTTTCCTAGGGTATTCTTTTAGGCACTTTCATAGGGTATCAGAGGGTTTAGGTTTAGGCACTTTCATAGGGTACCTTAGGATTTAGACACTTTCATACGGTTTGAGGAGTTGAGAGGAGAAAGATTGTGTCCATGTGGAATGGGTAGATAGAGAGAGAAAGGCGGAACAAGAACTTTATCGAACACAAACTTTACCAATGCAATTGGCTGACTGCTGTTGAGTGGGCTTTGATGGAAAAGAGTGGGCAGTACTTTTTCAATTGCCAGGTGTACCTGGGCGTGTATTCAGTCCATAAGCTGAACCGGCAAGAAATTCCCTCTTATTTCTAATGGCTCTAAAAATCACGGTCGTCACAAGGTGGACCCATGAAGTATGTGTGGTGCGCTTAGACCAATTCTTCCTCATCATGTTAATCCGGTCTATACAGTGCATGGTTATGTGGGTGAGGTGGATTCTAAACCCTAGATCATTTTTCCACACAGTTTCACCTTAGTAATTATTTGCTCTTTTTAATTCTTAATTTTTTTTCTCAAATTAAACTAGAAACCAATTGAAATTAACGCAACTTAACCTGAGTGTGATCGTTACTCGGATTTAGCTACTATTCTCTGAAATAAAGGTTAATTCCTTATTGTTAAATGTTTTTTTTTTCTTTTTTTGACTCGACACAACACGATCACCAGACAACGATGTGGTTTCCTTAGTTTTAGCAAGGAATGCTACACGTCTTCTTCCTACTGGTACGAGGCAGTTTCTCAATTCTCCCATGATCTCTGCACTCTCCCACTTCATGGTTCTGTTATTGTTCTTGTTGCTGTTGTGTAGAGATAGTCCAACAATTTTAATCTTAATTTTCTGGCTCAATGTGCAAAACAAATACGTATATTCATGGACATGGGGTTCCCGTAATGAGTCAAGTCACCATATTCCCGTAGTGATCTCAATTGTGGGCCCTCTAAAATATTCATTTGTCTCAAGTTTCATAAACTAGGTCTACATTTATAAGTCATAATGTTTAGGGGTGTCTACGGATCGGATTCGGCCGGTTCGGATACGGATCCGATCCGATCCTATCCAGTCAGAGCGGATTTGGATTTTTAGGATCCGGTAACCATCTGTAGGTGACATACGGATGGATCGGATCGGTTACGGATTTTGCGGATCGGTTCCGGATCAATTTGGCGGACAACTGGTCGGCAACCCTTTCCTCCATCAAATTCCATCTAGAGATGTACTGGAGATATCTCAACTGGGAAGGTTGTGGATTTAAATTAGACAAAATATGAAGAAGTTCCCTAGGAGCTTGCTTGTATACCATTTCAAGAGTTTTTTGCTCACCATTATATTATTTTCGGTACAACAGAAGACCAGCAAGCACATGCCACACCCACTGTCAAAAGATGGCATGCTAAGCAGTGCGAACAAGATCAAAAGAATCAGAATAGAAAGTAAATTCACTTAAGAAGTCTGGGACAATTTCTCCTAAGAAGAGAAGTAATAATTATGCGCTCTGAACCAATACGCAAATAAACAACTTCTGAATGAGAAGTCAACAAAAATCAAGCTCAGGTCTAAGAGCTATACCACGCCAGTTATTGCACTAAGTAAAGATTAATAAAGCATTCAAGTACCCTCTACCCATTGAGTTTACTATTCTGTTAAATGCACATCAAACTGACAACTTTGTGGCTTAAAACATGTGCTGGAGTTAATCCTCAACTCGAAAGTCTAGGGGTGTCCACGGATCGGATTCGGCCAGTTTGTTACGGATCCGATCCGATCCGGTCAAAGCGGATTTGGGTTTTTAGGATCCGCAACCCATCCGTACATACCTCGGATGGATCAACGGATGGTTCGGATCAGATCAGATTGGTCGGATTGGCGGATCGGATGATCCGCTGGGCAGCCCTAATAATGTGAGTAACCTGTGAAGCAAATTTTGAAGTTGTGGTTGCTCGAACCAAATTATTTTAATGTTTGTGTCCAGTTCCATCTTGGACCCTAATACCCTATGGTTAAGACCTGTCCTATTTTTAGCATGAAAATTTCGGTGGCTCTGCCTGGAGTAAATTTGACAACCAGGGAACAACTAATAAAAATGGTTGCATCTTTTTTTTGGTAAATAAAAAAAAAATCCCAATTCGATTCAAATAATCAAATCTCTGATGGTCAAATGATTTTCTAGTTTGTCCGTTCGGAGGTTTGATTTGAATTCTTTTTATGCCTTCACCGGCCCGCCGGCCAGTCGAGGTTTATTAGCGATCTGTGTCAACATTGACAGTTAGTTCGGCACGGAACAATTTGGCGCCATTTTGCAAAGAATACAATATTTTTTACTTTTTGATGGATCAAACTATAATCTATGGATTAATCTATGTACTCTACAGTTTACATGGTGCTCAATCTTTTTCTAAAGAAAATGATTTGGCATTTTGCAAAGAATACAGTATTATTTACTATTTGGTGGATCAAACTATAATCTATGGGCAAGTGGTGAGGATAAAATATCCTTATTTTTTATTTCGCTCTGATTAACAGGGGAAAAAAGGAGAAGATTTCCATTAACTAATTATTTGCACTGTTACATAGGATTCATGCATTAATTAATTAATTAATTACTAAATATTTTACTTATACTTGTAATTGATTAAAATTTTGGGAGGAGTTCAAATGATGAATATATTTGTAAGGTGAAATTTGCCATGCTGCCATCATGATGGGGGAGGAGCACTGCAGGCGCCTGGTGTAGATCCCGGCTGTGAAAATGAAATAATTTCCATAATTAGATTTGTAAATAAAAACTGTTAAAAAAATCTGCAACTCAACCAAAATTTAAAAAAAAATCCACTCTTAATTACAACTATCGTTTAGGTGTAGACTCAATTGCCAATTTCTATCACAAATGGGCCATAAATCAACCTTTTTATTTGGTTGTCCTAAATTAAAGCTATGGTGCACTAGAGAGGAGGAATCATGTGGTCATCCACAAAATGTTTGCTGTTTCAGGGTGGGCTTGTGTAAGTACACAAACTCAATTGGGTTACTTGGGGGCCAAAAAGTTAAAACTCATTTCACTTGATAGGAACACTAATATCAGGGTAGTCTTCGGCCTGAACCATCTGGGGTGGTTGTGTAGTGCTAGGTTATTTTTATAATTCAGGTCTTCGGGCCAGTTTCTGCACACCTTCACTAATCTCGGGACTCAAACCCACCACCACATGCGGATAGCCCAATGGATTTCCCATTTGATTTTATGGAAAATCCCAAAAAATCAGACGGTTGATAAAATTACTTTGTGTTCTCATTAAATAAAATCATTTGAGTGTGTGAGCGCCTTTAAAGAGGGTTGATAAAATCACTAGGGTGGATTTTAGCAAAAGAGGGAAGATTGTGATATACAAGGCTAGCAAAGCTCCGTATGGTTGTGTAGTGCAGTTATTTACATCCATGGTTTGGTGATTATGAAAACATGGGTCTTGTCATTCTTTGCTCATATGCTTCATGCCACTACATCATTCTCCCGTGCCGTTGGATCTATCTGGGCTCATTTTATCTAGCTCTCAACAATTAAGGCTTTCTTTCATCATGCCTAAGAAAGATTTTCATTGGCAAGTAGCCTTTCCTATCTTTTCTACTCCGAAAAAAAAAAAAATCACGGCCAAGAAATTACTTTTTAAAAGTGTGGTGAGATAAATCATAATAACTTCATTAGACTAACCCCTTATAGCATATGATTAATGTCTTCAAAAACTTGACGTGCTTGACCATAAAAAAATTGTTAAACAAGCCCATATTTCTTACTGTTAGTAATGCAGGAATGTATCAGTACTTACCACACAAGAATGTACATCTTCACATCCACAAAGCAGCTCCCCATTTAGCGTATCTAGAGCTTGGAATGTTCCTCCTCCCTCACTTCTCTGCATCATTTATATTAAGAATTAAACAACAAATTAATGTTTCTGCATTCCATAACCTTGTGGCTGTGTAAGATTTTGTTATTTCGAGTATATTTTCTGATCGAAGACTATGGTTCAGGGGACTAGTAGTCAAACATATACGACGAGTAACCCAGAATTCCAGACATTAGTCAAGTGACTCGCCCCCGTAAGAGTAGGGAATGTAGACTAGTAAAATTGGTCGATCTTGTAACTATTTATGTACAATACCCGATTTTCAATATCCTGATTTGAGAATCTGGAAGAGAACATACTAGACTAATAGTGAGGCGATACAGATACTTCATTCTCTAAATCACATATTTTGCGGGATCAGTTGTTCAATGGATATATGATTCTAAACATATATCCAAACAAGCCTATATGATTACACAAGAGACATAAAATGTTTTGTACCTTGTAATAATCAGCAGCAACGAAATTCGCCCATCGATTTCCAGCCGCTCCATAACAAGTTTCGAGCATATCAATGAGGGGTGCTGAATTTTGAACACAGGCGGATAATTTGATTGGAATAGACCTGAAGTAGTTTACCAAAACCAGTGATTTAGTCTTGTCCTCAAGTGGCGACGACTCTGCCCTGTTAGTGCAATTTCCTGCCTGCATTCCTCCATCCCCATCTGCAAATTCCATAAAACCAAACGTTAGTGCATACTCTATAATCAAAAAGAAGAAAAACTTTTTCTTTCTGGTTAATATATTGATATTCCTACATTGATTTCAAGATATTAGAGTCCATAATAAAGATTCTCAAAGGGTATACACATCATGTGATCAGATGATATAAACTTCTTACATTGATTTTCAACCATAAAGTTCCACTGATAAGCGATTCCTTCGCTCTCTTGCTTAGATCTAATCGAAGTGAACACGAGAAGCCTTTGGTTGTTTGCTACCATATCGCTAACCAGAGGCCAGTCTTGGCCATTTTGTGGCATGCTTGTAAGTGGAAACCAATATGTCATCAAACCCGCATCGGTGAAGACTTTGGTCAATCCATTTGGGGCCTCAACATAGTCTTCTAGTATAATTGTGACTATTTCAGATGGGTTTGCAGATAAGAAGGCCTCAACTTCCCTCAAAGTGTCTATAGCCGGTTCCTACAATGACAATTTTGGTTACAATAATTACCTTTGCATTGGTAAGGATTGAGAAACAAATGAAGTCGAGCAAACTTACAAATGCAGTGAAATCATAGCATTTACCATCAAAAGAATGGCACAACCATACATCACCTTTGAAATCGTAGGTGTCAAGCATTAAGGCGCGAACCCCATTCTACAATTGAGAAATGCCGATAGAAATTACTCAAATTAGAGGAGAAACAAGTTTTTAATGATAGGAAAGAGTGGTTTAGGATCACACAAAAAAAGATTTGGAGGATAATCTTACATTTAGCTGTTGAGTGACATTATCTTCCTGATTTGTGAAGGTAATTCTCGGGACTCCAGTGTGAGAAGGCTCTCCGTCAATAGCATAAGAATTGTGGGTTGTCAAAAATGCATACTTGTTGAATGGAAGTGAATCGTTCTATTGCCCAAAAGAAAAAGGATATACAGTAAGATTTGTTACGAAAAAGAGCCAAAAAGGAGAGGAAGGATAAATAGGCTAAGATGAATCTTCGAGCAGCAAAGACAACAAACTACGAATTTAGATCGTGTTATCTCTTCCGGACTGAGTTTCGGACCAAGTTACATTCTCATCGTAAATGCATTAGATGCTCTACTAATGTTAGCATGATTTTCAAACAAAATAGGCAACAACAATGCTTGAATGTCTCCCAATCGCACAAGGCCCAAGGGGAAAAACTAATGCAAAAATCAATACCATGTATCTTTCAGGCTTCAGCCTTACAGATACAGAGACAGATATTAGAAGTGGCTTAGCCCAGCGTTTTGAACTGTAGAGCCCAACCACTTGCCCTAGGCCTGCACTAGCACAAGTCCAAAGATGGGACAAATCTATATACACGAATTTGTGGAATCTTGAAAGGATGGTGTTCATACCATGACCACATTTGTTGATTGCACACAGTTATTGATGTGCCTTTTTAGTCCTAAAAGCAGCCAACTACGCGTAAAAAAGTGTATTGAAATGTGTGAATGTGTATTAAAAAGAATAAAAAGTGCATTGGAATGTGTATTTTTTCTGTCATTTTCCTAGTTTAATAGGACCCTTTTAGTATTTTCGCAGAGGATGATGCAAAATTTATGGCAATTTCGTTTTAAAGGAAGTATATTATTAATAGCAATAGTGCGATAAAAAAAAATAAAAAATACTCTCACCATTCCAAATGTCTTGTCTACTTTCACTATTCCAGCACCTCAAAAAAATTTATAATTTCGAAAGTATAATGTTATATACATGCAATATGGATCTTATTTGAATATCTAATCATTTCTATTAAACAACGTTTTCAAAATCATATAATTCATTTTATATTGAGAAATATAAGCAATACAAAATTGGCACGCATGTCGAAAAATGGACAAGAAATTTGGGAGGATGGAGTATCTTCAATAGAAGAGGAAAAATAATTCACACATTGACATAACGGGGCCAATGGTAACGTAGACACATTGTAACAAGTAACAAAAATGATACATACACACCCCCACATACACACTCAGCCACACCCTCTCTCACATGGGGTGTGGTCCCCACATGTGGATTCTGTTAAAGAATTACGTGACCTAGGACCCATGCCCCTGCATTGATGCAAACGAACAAAGCCTAATTTTGAAGTGTTCGAGTTTGCACTGTTTATTAAACGAGTAAACAAACCGATTCTCAACAAACGACCCGAGGTTTTATAAATGAGCTGAGTACAACTAACTCGAGGTTGACTTGATTACTAAACCAAAAAACTCAACCTCGAGTCAGACCCATTTACTGATGGGCTGAGCCGAGCCCATAACAAGCTACTAGCGAGTAGCTCGGTAATATGAGTCAGAATCCAGTCAGGGATCCCTGACTTTGTTAAAATACGGACCTCATAGTTCTCATCCATATTTTGATAATCCAAACTGTTCAATGTGTTTAAAACATGTTTTTAAGGGTTCCCACGAGGAATCGGTTAAAAAAATAACCGAAGGGCTTGATCCGAGCAGCAGCACTATCGATAATCGGCAAGAAAATAAACTTGTTACACAGAAATCATAGCGTAATATATTCACGCAAAAAAAATGAGCTTTTATCGGATAGATGAGTAGCATGTAGGTATATGTGGGTGACCATGTAGAACGAGACGTACCAGGAGCGTGAATTGATCAGTGAAGTCGGATCTTACACACCTGGACCCCGTAAAGGCTAGAGCACACGAGAAGCAATACAGCCCTGTTTCGCAATACCCATCCGATGTGCATTCATCATCTAGCTATAATAAAATCATTCAAACCCATTAATCAGAATTGAAATTCAGTAACATTTAACAAACACCCACCAAAGAAAAATCAGAACAGAGAGAGAGAAGAAGGGAGACCTGGCACTGTCCATTGGAGCAAGCTCTGGAAACACCGAAAAACACCAAAACGACAGCCAAAAACAGATACTTCTTCCCGATACCCATTTGGGAGAAAAGGGAAGGAATTGATGGGGAAGGAAATGAATTGGTGGGAATTAATGAGGGATTTTTGTTTGGAAAGAACAAGGAAAACGGAAAAATCAATGTGAATGTGACTGGTAAGGCTGAGAAAACAACAATTTTCGGGAGGTATTTTTCAGACAGTGAGAAAGAGACAGGGACTTGGAAAATGGTAGTACAAGGAAGATGTTATTGGCAGATGGGAAGCAACGAAGAAACGAGGAAGGATTCGGCCGATTCCAATCAAAGACATTAGGACAAAAGATACTACTTTTGGGAGCAGAGTCAGATGACAAAATGAGAGAAGGAAACTCAAATGTGAAGTGTGTGTGGCCGTTTAAGCCGACTATTCACTAGAAATTCATATTTATACTCGTTTCTTGGGGGGCACTTCTGGCGGAGTCAAGATATGGACTCAATAAGAATAACATTAATTGAATTGATTTGGGTAGGGTTTTATTTAGGGTTATTCTATTAGCAACCTACAATTTACTTTATCCAACCCACACAAAACTCCTCAATTTTCATTACTATGTAAAGACTGAAATGCCCCTAAAAAATCCCTCCTTTTTTCCCGTTCTTCCCCCTTCCCCCTTTATCCCCTTGTCAGCCATGGCCGCCACCCATCGCCACCAGCCATACCCCACCTTCTTCGTTCAACCACCACCATCACCGATTGACCACCACCACCATCTCAACCATCACCATCGTCTTTCTGTCTGTGTGGCTCTGCAAGTAGTAAGCAAACTGTGGAAATTGAATTTCTGGTCTCTATATCTATTTCGGTATATAAATGTCGAAATACGTCATAGTTTTCGACAAGCTAAAGTCGCTAAAAATGATGTATTTCGACATTATCTTGTCGAAACTTATGTTGTCAAATTAAAAAATTTCCCAAGTATCTACTTTGGTATCCAAACGTTGAAATAATATATGAATTTCGACATTAGTTTATCAGAAATCATACTATAAATTTCAACATTAGCTTGTCGAAACGTATGCTGTCAAAATATGAAATTTTCGAAGTATCTAATTTGGTATCCAAATGTCGTATATGTGCATATATTTCGGTGTGTGAATGTCGAAAATATAGTCGTTTTACAGGGTGTGAATGCCGGAATTCTAGGCAATTTTTTCCAGTCGAGTTTTTAATATTCAATTGAATTCCTTTCCTATTCATGAGATTTTGGCTCCACAGAAGGTACAATATCTATCACAGAGGTGGAAAGGGGTGGAAAAGGTTGCGATGGTAGGTCAAAAGAGGTGGAGATGGCATCTGGTTCGAGCGGAAAAGGGCGGCGGTGGTAGAGATGGCGGTGGTGTCGGACAGCGCTGCAACTTTGATGATCGGCGATGGCTGGTTGTTACGACGGGTGGCGGCGATGGCTGGTGGTGGTAACGAGTGGTAGCGCAAGCTAGATGTGACGACGGGTGATGGAGAAGATTTAGGGTTTTTTAGGGTGAAGAGTATTGTGGGAAGTTTAGATGAATTTAGTGGGTTCTATGAAGTAAATAGTGGGTTGCATGGGGAAAATAGTGAAAGTGGGTTGCATAGAGTAAATAGTGGGTTGCTAATAGAATCATCTTATTTATTCTGTCTTTGCTAACAAAGTCCACAGGGCTTCCATTAAGCACATAAAAAGACCAAAAAAACACACCCAGACCAATATATTTTTTCCACTTTCCAATACGCTTTCATTAACTTTTATACACTTTTCATACATTTCAATACACTTTTTTAACCTTAGCAGAAGCCCACTGGACTTCTTTTAATATTTTCCTTATTTATTTAATATATTTTTGTCAAAATTTGTAGAAAATTTTATCAATAACAAAGAAATTACTAATACATAAAAAAAGATGGTTATCTCGCTCTAAAGAACACAATAACCAATCGAGAGGTCTAGATTTCTAAGACTTCACACTTACTATCACTTCTTGCACTCATCAGACTTTTTATGGCCACTAATAAAAAACCACACACTCGGAGAAGCGAGGTCTGCAAACTAATTGATCTGATTCGTCATTAAACAACCACCACCACTGCTTTCCTTCGTCAGAGAACCCTAACCATGGACTCGGGGGAGGTGTTGTGCACCCCTCGGCCGTCCGATTTATTTTATTTTTACCGGTAAAAAATCAAAGCACATTCGGGCCACCCAAAACACGATCCGACAGCCGAGGGGTGCGCGGCATCGTGCACAACATGATTCACAACGCCCCCTCCCCCATAACCACCACCACTTTCAGAATGCAAACCGACACCTCAATGATGAAAGCGAAGCCGAGAGAAAGGAAAAGAGGGGATAACATAAAGAAACTCTCAGATTTTAAATCAAAAGAAAAAGCTTCACTGAAAATAAGGAGTTATTTAAAGCGATAGAAGCCATAACTATGGAGGAAGCAAAACACCTATCAAGGGTAATTCCCTCCCACCTGTTGCCACGTAAAAGTGGTGAAAACCCTAGGTAGAGGGAGGGAAAGGAAGGAAGGCGGCTAGGGTATTTTAGAGAGATGCTCTGGGTTAGAGGGGAGAGAGTGTGTGTAGGACAACTTACGGATTTATTATTGTAATTTAATTGGGATTAATCCCTAGCAGATCATGGTTTAATATTAATTGTTTCTATTTTTCGGATTGTAGTGGTTCCTTCGCCCTCCCTGTTTAGGGCGCTTACTGTATATATACATTTCTTGGATTTCAACTTTTGCAATGAAATGAAGTTCCCATTTCTCCAAAAAAAAAAAATTTAGATAATTTTTCGAACAAATTTTTCAAAAATTTAGTTTCGTTTGTAATACTATGTCTTTAGAAAGTTTTTTTTTTTTGGACAAATTCAAGAGCTAATTATGAAGATAATGTTGAAGTATGACGCATGAATGAATTATCATAATCCATATTGTAATCTACGAAACTTTTTTCTATTGACAGTACTAAGTTTAAATGATAAAAAAATAGTATATCATGAAAATATATCAAACAAAATCTGATTTTTATTTCCTTTAATATGATCGATGTTCTTGATAAACTTAAAAAAACAAATTAAAAATTTATTAAAGGCCTAAAGGGATTATTGAAAGGAACTCACAAATGGACTGAACAACATCATCTAATCTATAAAAAAAAAGATTCGTTTTTAAAAAGGCATCTCTTACCAAATGTAGAAAAAAGTATTGTGGAATATTGGTCATCAAGCAATTTTATCTTTTTTATTTTTTTTGGTAATGTAGAGTGTGTCGGGCCAGCTTGTGCGCACCTCAGACTGATCCCTAAAGTCCCTCCCACAGCTATTTCACACGCTTACGCGTGGGGATGAGGTGGCCCCAAGAGTTCTTGGCAAGAAGAATTCAACCTGAGACCTAATTAGGTGAGAACAAACTACTAAATCTCAGACCAAGATCAATTTACCAACCCTTGGTCAATTTTCTACAAATTGAGAAAATTGACCAAGCAATGTGGACTTAGTCGGGTCATTTTCTATAGCTCTATGTAAAAAATTAAATTGAGTCGCAGTCAAATGGTTTGAGAAAAATATTCTTCGAAATTAAAATATAGCTGTCGATTTTGTTTTTTTGGAGATAAATAATTGTATAAATTGTTTATCTACAAGTTGACTTATTCACTTGATAAACAATGTGGACTTATTCACTTGATAAACAATAAGCAATGTGGACTTATTCACTTGATTTTATAAGTGAGTGACTGATCTACAAGTTTTTTGCATAAATTGTTTGCATTGCATCCCTTTTATTAAGGTATGATGAGGTCGCCTGTTCCGGAAAAATAGTGTTCCTCCATGCCGAAGTGTTTTGAATTGTTGGATTGCATGTGTTTTATATTTTGTTTCAAAATTTTCATGTGACCCAATAACCGAAAATTCACCGGAACAGAGGAATATATGATCTTGAAACAAAAGATTTGATTCCTTTTATGAATGGGTCCACAGTACCCGCCTGCAATCCTTAAAAAATATTAGCTTTCGGACTTGGTAGTAGTAGTAGTATAGAAATACTACTGACGAATAAAGGCAAAGATAATGAAGGATGAACAATATTAGGGGCAAATGATCGATTAGAAAACAATAAGAGAGAGAATGTCAATGTGGGTCAAAAGAATGTTGGAGAGGATATTCTAAAGAAAATCACTTCACATGAAAACAGAAATCGGGATCCCTATAGTATCTCATTCAGCCATCTAAAAGTGTTTTTAATGGTCCGAATTTTAAAAAGACTCTCTTCAGAGACTACTCTTCTCCTGGAAGAGTTCGTTTAAGATAGGGGCCGACTGGGATGAGTGTTATACCGTGTAGTGAGAAATGGAAGCTACAGGAACCCCGGATCGATGAAAACAAAGACTAAAAGAGTCATCTATTTCTTGCACATTCTTTTCCTTGTACATATGCCTCACATGGTCCTATTTCGAGGCTTTGCATATATGTGACCATATGCGAATTAATAATCACAATTGTTATCCTTATATTTCGATGATTTGGATTGTTCTGTGACTATGTGCGACTAATCACTCTGGTTATCCTTTGAAATTTGCCTTGGATGGTTTTATTCGACAATTTGAACATTTCTTTTGTAGGTTTTAGACCCAGAAATTGTTCCAATAAAAAATCACATGGATCCAACATTGGTAGCTATGTAACAAATCACATTTGTAAAGGACACAAATTTTAGTGGTTAATTTTTTCCAAACGAAATATTTTGATCAGCTGATATTTTCAACTCCTAATCGGCGCCCTCTTTTGGTGTGCAATATAATTTATTTATCGGAGCTAAAACAAAAGGGAAATGTATAAAACAAAAGGGAAATGTATCGAAATGGTCCACCTCTGTTTCACCCCTGTCCCAAAATTAGCACGAGTTAAAATCCGTTGATTCGTACATGAATACAAGGAAATTAAATCCTTCTCTAAACCTGTTGATTCTGAGAATATCCAAGAATAAAGGCATCAAACGCTTTGTTGATTCCGCAGAATGCCAAAGTATTTGGAAGATAAGAGACACTCTCTCTTATAAAAGTCAATATCATTCAAATCAAATCTATATTCTTGTTTCATTCACCACATATGTTTAAATAGATAACTTGGAACATCCCTCCAAGCATAGGAAATAGAATCTCCAATTTCCAAGACTCTAACTTTAATGAACTCAAGACTTTGACTACTAAAAACTAGGTAGACTCTTTGAACGACTAAAAGGACACTAAAAACTGTATAAATAAATATTTAGACTAATAATTAAAAAACATAAAAGAAGACTCTTCGGTTCAGCCGTTTTCATTATTTGCTCCTGTATCATTCTCTCCGGGATGGAAAGAATTCGTCCTCGAATTTGCCGGTGCATGTGCTTGAAAGAAATTCGTCCTCAAATTTGAAAAGTAAGACATGCAACATCTCTAATACTTGTTGCTCCACATATTGTGATCCTGAAGCTTGAATAACCCATTGAGTGTTGAAGATGGACTACGAACTTGCCAATTTTCACTCGGACATCCATCCAATTAGTGCATCGAGTTAAACTAAAGTGATCAATAATCAGCTTCTTTATGACCCACAAATAAGATGAACAAATGAAGCCTATAGGATAGAAAGGATCTTCGTAATAGTGATTGTTCAAGAACTCATTTTTTTGCTGCTTTGACAATTTCTTTTTGAATTTTCACTTTCATCTCTTCAAGAAATCGAACGCTAGTGTTGTCTTTAGTATCTTCCACAAAGAGTACAAAATCATCTGCCTCATCTGGGTATTCATCAAATTTAGGAGGTGAATCCCAATTATCTAGGTACTCATCAAATTTAGGAGTTGAATCCCAGTCAACCTCTCGATCACTTTTAATTTCATCCTTGACAAAATCGAGAAAATATCCTACGTCGCCTTCAACAAAAATTTCTTCCATGACTTCTTCATCCAAAGTTGGTAGCATTTTCCAAATTACATTTGGATCTAAAATAACTTCTTTTGTTGTGACTGGCCACTCGACATCATGAAGATCTATAACCGTCTCCACAGAACATGGATTTGGCAACGGTGGATATTATTGTCGCAAAGTAGTAACCAAGGCCATAAGTTGTGGGATAAGAGCCCTGACTTGTTGTTGCAACCCGATGTAGTCATTTTTGTAAATGTCTATCAAATGGTTGTTTCTTGGTGGCATAATCAATCAAGAAACAAGCCTAAGCTCTAATACCAACTGATGCAGCCCAAGCGTATGGAAGCACAAAATTAGCACGAGTTAAAATCCGTTGATTCGCGCACGAATACCCGGAAATTAAATCCTTCTCTAAACCTGATTCTAAGAATACCCAGGAATAAAGTCATCAAACCCTTTGTTGATTTCGCATAATGCCAAAGTATTTGGAAGATAAAAGACACACTCTCTCTTATAAAACTCAATATCATTCAAATCAAATCTATCTACTTGTTTCATTCACCACATATCCAAACATAGGAAATACAAACTCCAATTTCCAAGACTCTAACATTAATGAACTTAAGACTCTGACTACTAAAAAGTAGGTAGACTCTTTGAATGACTAAAAGGACACTAAAAATTATGTAAATAAATACTTAGACTAATAATTAAAAAACATAAAAGAAGATTCATCGGTTCAGCCATTTTCATTTTTTGCTCCTGCATCACATGGCCCAATAACAAACAAATGGCCAAACTAGTAGTGGAAGTACTGGACGCAAGCGATCTGATGCATAAACAACACCGTTGATGTCGTCGTTTACAACAGGACATCGACGGCCACCACAAGAATTTCCTGGGCCGTGTTCGAATCTCGGCCTCATCCGTCTCTGTCCAAATCCCAGGTCACTGTCCAGCGCTATCCGCTTGATAAACGCGGCCTCTTTTCTGATATCAAAGGCGATGTCGCTCTCAAAATGTATCTAGTACACGGCCAAGCTCAATTGGATCATCAGTCAAAAGAAGAGCAAAATTCAATCAAGTTCGAAAACAGAGAGCCTTGTTCTTTGTTTGAAGAAATCAATGTCAACAAGGCGGATAAACATGATTAGTACGGGGGGAGGGACAAGGTTTACGCTCCAGATCCACCACTTGTTCGGACTGCGCGTGTGTTTGTTTGTTTTTTTTTTTTTTTGTTTCTGCAAAGGAAACAATTTGGGTTAGGGTTATAAATTGGTGAAGAAGAATGATGGGCAAAAAGTCTATTTTGTCCCTAAAAAATTTGCCAAATTGATTTTTCCGTTCGTTTTCATAACCGCCGTTATCGATTGGACTCAAATCGTACAAATCGAAATTACAGGGTTCGTTTGAGGGAAATTGAAAATAGAGGGATCAAATCAAGACATGGGTAAAACTAGAGGGACCATTTCGATAAATTTCCCAAAACAAAATACACAGCTCAGATTAACAGAATTTATGTTGAGATCGTGCTAAACAAACCTCAGAAGAAAAGAAAAATAGTGGAATGGAGGGAAGGTTTGAGAAAAAGAATGAAATGGAGTGGTTTATTCAAGAACAATGGTGAGGAGTTGCAGGGAGCTTTCGTTCCAATTCACAACTACTTACAGGTTTCTTTGATTACAAATTGAATGCCCAAAACATCCCCTAATCACCCCCTTTATTCAGCTAGCATCTAACTAACTTTCCCGTCCAAGCTACTTGGTGGAAAGGCTTGTGTAACAGAAAAAAGAAACAGAATTATAACAGAAATGCAAACCAGTACAACCATTGTGACACGTGGCACTGGAGGGTTGTATCAATTTAAGGTCCACATGTGTATACATTTTATTGTAGGAGGATCGAAGGAGATAAAATTGAAAGGGAGGATCATAGTCCGATGAGATCGTCAATGGAAAACCAAGTGGATCGGCTGTCGTCATAGGCATTGGAATTGTTTTAAGTTGGTTAAAATTTTATTTTTCCTATTTTAGTCGGTTTTCAAACAACATTAATTTGTGTTTAAAAAAAAAAAAAAGAGTAAATCCCTCAGTTGAAAGGGTCCTCACATGGACCTAAGAAAAAAATGGGCCTTGGGCGAAGCCTTCAATGGCCTAGGCATTGGGTTAGCCCTCAGTGTTGGCCCAAAGTATTTGGGGGTGGGGCCTTACTTATTTTTACAATTAAACGGTAATAGTGTGAAAATATTTATGAATATAATCATTTTAGAATATAATCATTTTAGTCTATGTTGCACATAGGAAATGCATTTGTTCCAGCGGATTTTATTGTTGCCTTGTATCATCCTAAAAAAATTGCGATAGGACAAGATTTGAACTCAGCCAACATGCATCGATTGGAAACCAATTGCCGCTGGACCTACTGAAGACACTTCATTTATGATCCGAACAAATTATATAGGTGATTATTCAAAAGGGACCCTATTTTAGGCTCAAAATTTAGGGTCCTAGGCGTCGGTCTCTTAGGCCTTGCTC